>JAUELK010085023.1:0-12396 GCA_031471215.1 Gastropteron pacificum | reverse complement strand
AATGTGCGTACGCGTCATGAAGTACGTCACACAATCTAAAAATAGGGGGAATTCCCTTTCGTTACGAAGAAGTAAGCGACTGCAAACTTTTTGCACACGTTATTGTCCAACCTTTTCACTATACGTGCACGAAAATCCCACCCATGTGACGTCATTTGAGGAAAAAGAATAATCGTTTACGGTAGCCTACGTCAAAACAAGCGATAAGGCTCCTTCGTCGGGGCGGTGAAAACATCTCACAAAGACATCTCAACCCTTCGTACAGTAGGAGGTCTTTCGAGATCGCTTCATCGTCGTTGAACATTACAAGTGACCATATCAACGGCAAAGTAACCCAGTGACCTAGCCACGTGGTAGCCTATTGTGCAAGCGGATTTGAGTACAAATGACGTAACAGAAGTGTGACATTTCGTTTACGTAGGCTATTATAGTCAAATAGATGGGGAGTGTGTGTGCGATTTCATTAAAAAAAAACTATTGAAATTGTCTGAATATGGCATGTAGGGCCTACGTGCACATGTAGTGGCCATCTCAAAGAACACTAAGTGTAGGTAGGAACTATGCCTACCTATATGTATTATTGTATGGTATGGGTGAAGATCTGTAAGATATCTGCATTAAAAAATAATAGTATATCAAGACATGCGTGTCACAAATTGACCAAGAATGTGCTAGCGAACCTGCGCACGTATTGACTCTTTCAGAGAAGTAAAGATGGCATTTATAAGCTCAAAGCGCTTTACATATATTACTCCCCCGACAGGCTACAAACGCATACAACACATAATATAACACATTACAAACATTGAACACAAGAACAGGCAGCCTGTGAGGCACAGAAACGTGCCTTTAGCCGGGTACCCCTTTTTCACCTGGGTGGGGTGAGGAAATGGTGGTAAAAATAACCTTTCCCAAGGGTTTACGGAACTCGCCCCAGTCGGGGCTCAAACCCGAGGTCTTTGGATCCCGAGGCCGGCACTGAGGTAATCCACCAGAACACTACCTATACATGGTACAGGTAGATAAGATAAGATACACTTTATTGATCCAATCAAGGACATTTGGTATGAGCCGTTTGGTAGGCCTACTTGTACGTAAACTAGATAGCGATACTGCATTGGTAGGCTAAAAATATAATCAAAGCATGAGTATCAACAAGTGATGAAGAATATGCTACTTACTACGTAACACTATCTTAATGCACACGCAAGGCTTGTGTCTCAAAGTATCTTTGTATAGAATAAAGGCGCCGCTGTTCAGATTGTATTCAAAATACGTGCATGCGATCACGTACCTACAGCCTGCACTATCAACTGTCCCTGGCTACTCTTCACTGGACCAATAACGGTGCAATAATTGTACTGGTTTTCGCCAGGGTCACTGCAGCTGTAATCATTAATTGTGATAAAAGAAGATAAGTACGCCATTATCAAACGCCCCTATCTCCTGCAATTCAAATTTATGACAAACGTCATTGTCCTTCATGTGTTTCTTGCCAGTTGTGTAACAGGGCTGTTTGCACAATGTAGTGTATGAACTGTAAGAGACAAAGTCATGATAAGAGGCCAATGATGGGGCTCGTGCACTAGCCTAGAGTGCACGACTTGTTCTTTTTCGTCTTTGTTTAGTGAAGAGTTACACTTCAACCGCTGTAATAATGAAACACCGCGCTCGTCACGTAGCATCAATCTGCAGGAGCAAGTTGGTCGCTGTAACTCTTATCTATCTACACGAACAAGGGGACGAACGAACGAACAAAAAGAAGGGGTGCATTGAACTGAGCCCAAACGAAAGGGGAAACGAGAAAAAGAAGTCGTGATAGAATTCATGAAATCAACTGCGCACGGTGGAAAAGCACGTAAGCCTAAGTTATGGCTGCCAACGGAAACAGATGTGCGTCACACACACACACACACACACACACACACACGCGCGCGCGCGCACACGCACGCACGCACACACAAACACACACACACAAACACAAACGCACACACGCACACACGCACGCACGCACACACACACACGCACATGCACGCACGCACGCACCCACGCACGCACGCACCCACGCACGCACGCACGCACGCACGCACATACTAAATTAAAATATACGTGTTATGTATAACAACAGCAACACATTTAGTAAAATAAACAAACACACACATAATGGGTTAAAGGGTAGCGTAGTGCGTGCCTGCCTGCACGCGTGCGTGTGTTTGGGGGATCAGGGGATAGTGTTGGAATTGGGATTAAGATTAAGTGAAACTACATGTGTAACAGGCGCATACCATAATATATTAAATTTGTGGGTTCTATTAGTTCTCCAGGCATGAATCACGGGAAACGAAAGTTATATAAAACAAGCTGAGTCAGCTTTCTGGGTAGGCCTATCTACATGAGACAACGCATGTAGGACATTTGAAAACAGGAGTACCGCTACCTGTACAGGATCTTCACTACATTTTTGACACCTGTCCTGTAGGCCTAGTCCAGAGAGCTTACTGGCCTAGTCGTACATATGCACTCACACCGGCGTGGACCTCTCCAGCAATAACAACACAGCTCAGAAACTGAACACAGTGAAATAGTTGATTTTTGAAGATGTTTGAAAATACAACTTCTTTTTTTTAAAGTTTTTGTAATTAATTGTTTGTTTATAGACATAGCCCTACTGTTAACATGCATACACATTCTATGCAGTCTGTTCTGAAATTAAATGGACAAGCCAATTGAAAAGTGCTAATTCCCATTTCAGGTAATAAGCCGACAGGAAATATATAATATCAGGTTGTGTTTAATACAATACTGTACTAGGCTTCTTATAAAGTCGGGATCAAACTATCTATACCAGATATGCTGGTCACTTCTTATTGTTTCTATCATTATGTTCGTTGTTCTCGTTCAAATGTGTTAAATTGTCTATTTGTCTGTCCTATAATAATTGAAGGCGAATTCCCTTATGTGCTCTGATGTCACTGAAGTTTTCGCTGGAAACATAAACTAAGTAATCGTCGCTAATGTTAAAGGGGTGGTGGTGGTGTGGGGGAGGGGGAGGGGGGGGGGATATGTAGGAATAAAAAGAAATATGGCTTGTGAGAAAGGGTTGGCAGGTGAGAAAGGATAGAAGGCTTGCAGACCACGGAAACATAGATCTAGATGAAAAGACGACATCGTCAAATGGCAACGGACAAATGTGGGGACCAAAGAACCTCGGAGGGACATTCACCCGGGCTCCGTCTTCTTGAGAAGGTTGAATGCCATGGATCTCCATCTGTCCCGATCTTTCGCCATCTCGCTGCACTGGTTGATCTTCATTCCGGTCGTCTCCACTATGTCGACTATCCAGCTTTTTCGCCTCCTGCCTCTGCCTCTTTTGCCTTCAATCTTTCCCTCAATGATCTTTTTTTGAAGGATGTCGTGTCGTCTTACATGTCCATAGTAGGTTATCTTTCGCTTCTTAATTGTTTTCACCATTTCTGGTTCCTTTATACCTAGATCTACATTAGTTGTTTCAGGACTTGCCGAATTGTTTTCTTGTCTTTCCATGACGTTCTTGTTTGCCTGCGGTATATCCACATCTCAGCGGCCCCGAAACGTTTCTCTAGGACTGATGTCACTGTCCATGTTTCACATGCATACATAAGTTCTGGCCATATATAGCATTTCGTCAGTCTTATTCTTAGTTGCTGGGAGAGTTTGTGGTTGGTCAGAAGCTTCTTTATTTTCTCGAATATTGTCTTTGCATTTCCTTTTCTCATTTTCACTCCAATGTTCATTATATTTCCCATTCCTCTCGAAGTTACGGTTAATAAGAGCTTCAGCATGTGGCCCATAAGCTGATTGTTCTTTGATCCTAGAATTTTTGAATAGTATGAATACAGCTGATGTTTTAAGGTCATATGGGATGCAAGTTGTTTCAAACATTCTGTTGCGTAATTCTGTTAGGACCTTCAGACCACACTCGTCAGGTGTTTCGTCCTTGTCTTTTTTCTCCTTTTTCTTTCTCTTCTTTCTCTGCTCTTCTCTTGTGTTTGAGGAAATAAGTGCGTGTAGCATGTCAGTTTATATGTTATCAATTATGTTTTCCCGGTTCTCATGGTGTTCAGGGCGTTTCCTATTTCTGACTTCAGTATTGGTTGGCCTTTGAGGTCATCCTGAACTGGATTTTCTTTGCGGTCATCATTAAATAGCTCTTCAACAACTTCTGTCCATCTTTTGCCCCTGTCTTCTGTTTCAAAGAGTATATTGCCGTCCTTGTCTTTTATACAGCCCCCCGTTGCTGTATTCCCTTTAGTGAATTTCTTCATCTCCTCATACATTGGAGCTAGGTTGTTCTCTTTGGACAGTTCTTCTATTCTTGAGCATTTGTTCTCTAGCCATTTCTCCTTTGCCTTCACACATTCTGTCTTTATTTGTTTGTCAATTTCTTCGTATCTGCATGTGCCCTTGGACAATTTGCTGTGCTGTCCCTCATCATTTCCAGTATTTCATCTTTCATCCAGGGTTGTTTTGTTTCCTGTAGGATCTCTGGAACCATTTCCACATCAGTCTCTGACATTGCCTTCTTGAGACAGTCCCATTGCTTGTTAGTCTGCTCTGGAGCGGTTCCATCTTCTTCTCCCAGCCCCATGAGCACCTCTTATCTGTTTGACCATCACTGCATACTTTTCTTTAGTTTCTTCATCTTTCACAACAGCGTAGTTATATTTGATTGGTTTCTTAGTTGTTTTGGGGATTTTCAACTTGATTTCAATTTTCACGACAACAGGTGTGTGGTCTGATCCTATATATATCTATATCTGCTCCTTGATATGTTTTGCAGTTTATCACAGAGTTTTGGAATCTTGAGCTTATCATGATATATCTATATGATATATGTGGATGTCTCCTCGGCTCTTCCATGTGTATAGTCGTTTTTAGGCTGTTTGAAGTGTGTATTAGCCACATACATGTTGTTTCCCTCACAGAACTGCATCAATGTTTCTCCTCTTTCATTGGTCTCCCCAAGTCCATATTGTCCTATACATTTTGGCATTGCTGTAGAAGAAGTAGAAAAAGAACTCACATTGAGTAGGCCTACGTAAATAAAGACCAGAGCTCCAACGCTTTTGCACTACGTACGTAGATCTAGAAGTCAGCAAAACGCCGACAAAGCAGCTTTGCAAAATATTGTACTTGAACTTATATAATTCTATAACCTCATTCGATATTATGTAACGTACTCGATACCTTACAGCTTGCACTTTACAGAGCAATCTCGTCATTGTTGTTGTTGTAAACGGAATGATCTCCCTTACCAACACTGTTATTCTTCACTTGGCCCAACATCTCTGACTCAGCTTCACCTTCAACTTGCAGCTGAAGGCTTATCTTTCACAGACAGTGTTGAAAACGCGTTGATTAATTAAGATAAAGAAGTCATCTGTGGGGTAAGTGTTTCCAGCATTTAGATTCAGAAGTTGTGTTGAAAGTCGTAGATCTAGAAGATTAAGGACAACACGGAAATGTTTATAATTATAGTCTAAATCTATTGAAAGTTTTTGTTGATTGATGAACTCCAGTTCCAGGCAACTTTCCAGTTTTCTGTCTCTCCAGACTATATCACTATAGACGCTACTATTCTCTTGACACTCTGAATAAACTAGAGCTAGAGTCTAGATCTTAGATCTAGACTTCTTGTTCAAGATCTAATGAAGATCGAGACAATATAAGATAAGATCTAAATCTTCTAAAGATATTAGATAGTCAAGATATTTGAGACAGTCAGTTAGTAGTAGATCTAGTAGTAGAGTAGAAGTAGTAGTCTAGATCTTGATCTCTAATCTACTGAGTAGTGAGTGAGTAGTGCAGTTCAGTTGTGTGGGGGAGTGTCTAGATTCTAGATCTGGACTCTATATAGATCTAGTACATTACGTACATGTACGTTTTTAGTTTGCTGTATATATGTAATTGCATTAAATTCGAGTTAAAGTCTTTCATAACCTTAAACAAGGTCCCCACAAGATGGTAACAAATGTGAAGCAGTAAGCCTAAGGTATGCTACTAACGAACTATTTGACCCAGTCAATGAACTGGGTTGCGTTTCCATGAAAACTGATGTCAATTAAGTTTCTTAAGCCCTGTCGTGCCATGAGTCATTTTTTGCCCCATATCCTATTCTATCAAAGTCCAGATTGACGTGGATTGGAACAGTTTTATTAAATTAGAAATGTGGTTGCAAGTTGTTTGGAAAGAAAAAATACAAATACAATAACTAACAGAAAAAGAAGAAAAACTTGTAAGACCACTCGTATTTGAGTTTGAATTTTCTCTACGTTTAAATATTAAAATTGTGATACAACTGATTTAATTTACAACATTATAATTTGATCTTTTAATCTTTTACAGAGTATTCATCAAATCAACCCAGTGGGGCCATCCAGCTGATCACTATGGCCAGTGTGGAAATCTACAAAGAAAACCTGTGGCCTTTACTCCTTCCTTTTGAGAATGTGGCCAACATTGACTGTGACACCTTTGAAGAAAGCCAAGATTATTTCATATCTGAAGTACGGGATCACTATTCAGCTCTATCTGAGGGGGCACGCCACATGTCAGACGTTCCTCTGGCATCTGTCTGTGCCATGCTCACTACCTCCAATCTAAGTTGCTTTGAGTCTGAGTTTTCAACACCTACGTACCTCTGCAACTTCTGCAATTTTGACACAGAAACAGTCGTTGCTGTCTTCGACCATGTTATCAAAGAACACGCCTTCTCCTGCAAGCTGTGCAACTACACATGCTTCACCAAGTCTGGCATGGTCCAGCACCAGCTCATGTTCCACGAGGACGACTATGACAACATGAAGGGCATCCTATCGTCAAACTTCATCCATCTCAACCTGGACAGGATTCAGGAGAGGCTGGCATGCAAGTCTGACAACACAGAGGAAGTGCCTGGGACCACTGACATTGATGACTACTTCTCAGACTCCGGCAGCCTTAGGGTGCGGGTGCATGATATAAAGCAGGAGCCCATAGAGTTTCCAGAGGACAGCACTGTGGTAGCAGGTGGGTCAGGACCCAGCGAACACGGGCAGGACAGTTTTATGGATGGTCCAGATGACTTTCAGAGGCGGCCCTGCCTGCAGAATGAGGAGGACAGCTTTGTGATGGGACCTGACAGTGGGGAAGGTGCCAGTCCTAAAGAGACCTCAAGCAAAGATGCAGGGCCTGCTAGGTATGAACATTTCCTAGACCTGTCCAAGAATGCAGAAGGATGTTCCCGTGATTTATCTGTTGGTAAGGAGAAGGTTATTGACGATGAGACATCTAGACGTGGGATTGAGAAGTTATCAGAAGCACTCCCATCTTTTTTCAACACTACAGAGTCAGAAACACAGTCGACTAGTAAGAGTAGCAAATCTGTGCCTCTGCTTCAGCAAATTCTTCAACAAGACAAGCCAGTTGTAGGGGTGTCTAGGTTAAACGAGAAAGCACAGAAAAACTCTGGAAGCTTAGAAATGTCTCAAAACGTAGATGTTAGAAATATTACTGTGTCTCGCACTGGAAATCAAGACAGTAAACAGTTATCTAGTGGCAAGGCTATAGAAGAGTTCCAATCTTGTTCAGGGAAAACTTTTGAATCTAATCCCATCACATTGCCTGAGGTGATTGTGAAACAAGAGATAATAAGTGTCATTAGTGGTGACGATGAGGAGGGAGAAAATGTTGGTTCTGAGTGTTTTGACAAGTCTAGTCTTGTGCCTGAAGAAGATAAAAGCTATACACTTCTTCGAAATCTATTAGAAAATGAAAGAGGTCGGCAGTGTGAAAAGGAATCTGGTGATGCCCAAACTAGTGATAATGCCCCATCTTCTAGGGGCCCCAAATCTCCCAGTATTTCTGACATGTCATTGAAAGACCTTCTCACAACTGAGTTCTCTCAGAAAAGATCCTATTTACAGTACGTTGGTTCTTCTTCAGCCCCAAATTCAATCTACTTTGTCTGTGGGCACTGCAATTCCGAGTTAAAGACTAAACTCTTGTTTGCAGCTCACACCAAATTATGTACCTCGGGAAAGCAGAGTTTAGATGAGAGTGGCACACATCTACAAGCACTGCTAGAGCCTGAGGCAAGTCCCAGCCGGAATCGTAAGTCACCCCGTCTTTCTACACAACACCAGGAGAGAAATCATTCCTCCTCCTCACAGAATGCAGATCTGGAAGTAGCAGAAAGCAGTGATGAGTCAGAGTCCAACCTTGCAGAGGAGAATTCTGACGAGGACTGGGAAGGTGGTCACAGCAGCACCAGCTCGCGGGGAGCAGACAGCTCTGACGAGGACTTTGCCCCCCAGCGTGTACACAAAGTGCACCCCAGGAAGAGCCACTACAAAGGGATCAAGGCACTGAGGGACAAGGCTGCGGCTGTGAGGAAAGTCCACCAGGGACTGAAGAGCAGTGACAACAATCTACAGTGCACCCACTGCTCCTTCTCCTCCCACCTTCTGGCAGTAGTGAGGCACCACCTCATCTCAAACCATTTGAGCCAGCCGTCCATGGCCAAGATTGTACACCATGGCAAGACGCTCTCACTGATGTACTTTTGCCGTGGGTCCAAGAGCCCATGCAATTTCTACTCCAGTAAAGTGGAGGAAATTCAAGCACACATTCGACAATGTTACAAAGGTCATCTTGATGGCTTTGTTCCAGAAGGAAGCTCCAAGGATTTCTCAGCTGTATTGATAGCCTTTGCTATAGCTACAAAATCGAATGAATGTCTAAGGCCAGTTTTCTATTGTTTACAGTGTGATTTCTATTCTGATATGTTACAAACTTTCAATGCTCACACATTGAGAATGCATCCACAAACTGTGGCTGGAACATTACGCATTGAGAGAGGAGTAAGGGAAATCAGAATTCTCATGGCTTGCTTTTCTTGCACTAAAGGTTTGTCTCTTCAAGAGTGGTGGTCACATGAGTGCCGGATGAAGCAAAGAATCCAACAAAATGAAAATGTTAGTGACAATCCAGCCTTGTCTCAGAGCCATAGTGCTATGGATCATGATAATCTACTAAGTTTCAATGAAAAATCTGTTTTGAGAAAGAGATCTTCGTCTACCAGTACAGTAAAAGACACTATAAACAATATTGTCAACAAAGTTGAAGATAAGAAGAAAGCAAAAATGAGGTCTAATTCTTTAGCAGATCATGATATGCCTCAAGTATGTGCCAACGATTTGGAGGTCTCAGGTCTTGACTTGGACAAGAGATCAAGACCAAGTCTCTCAGTACCCAGTTCTGTTACATTCGTCAAGATGAAGAAAACATTTCTGTCTTCAGAGAGACGTTCATTGGAGAAAAAGGCCAATCATACTTCAGCGTTGGAACTTCTCATCAAAGATGGGCCAACTACTTTAGGTCAGTTAGAGAGGACACAGCAAGGTTCTTCTGGTTGTGAGAGACAGCTGAACTCTATGCTGGTAGAGAAAGATAATAAAACCGAGTCTGGACAGCAGAGCTCTATGTCGGAAAATAAAAGTATACGTGGCAAACATGGATTTAGGGGGCCGCTGACACTGACACCTAGCTTCGGTGAGAAAACAACTAGCAAGCAGGAGTCCCTGCAAAGTGGACTGCTACATAGCTTGCTGACCTCTCCACAAACTCTGCCTGTGAAAAAGTCCCCAGGCAGCAGTAGTACGGCCACAGAGCTGCTCAAGGGACTGGCTCACATGTCTAGTCAGAAAGATACTAGTCAAGTACCGTTAGCACTGCAAAATGACAATGGTGGAAGACCAGCAGAACCTTCTATGTCGTCAGTGAAGGAGGATAGAATTGACACTGCTGGCTTCAGAGACATATCCAGGGCAAGTGTAGGAGAAGCAAGTGTGAATAGCAGCTTCAGAGCACAACAAACAAAGGGGCCCCAGCCTGCGTCCCTGAAGAACTTACTGCTGCAAGCCACCACAGACTTGTTCAGACAGACGAGTGGACCAAATTTAAGGCAGGGCTTTGGGGGAGAACACTCTGGTACGTCAACGTCTGTATCGGCCGGCCATTGGCACACTGCCGCAGACCCCTTCTGGATCAGCTCACCTTCTGTGGTGTCTCACAGGCGGGACCAGCCTGTCTCCCCATCTGTGTCAGCGCTGCAGGCGGCAGGTCCATCTGGCTTGTCTCCTGCCATGGAGGAGGAAACTGAGGACTACCCTTCCACCAATCTGTTGAGAACTTTGCTTACCAAGCAGAGAAGGTATTGATGGAGTGTTCCAAACAGGTTTGTGTGGGCATATATAGTCTTGGGGGGGGGGGGGGGGGGCGGGGGGAAGAATTTAACAAGGGACCATTTTTTTCAGTTTTAAAAAGTCATTGAATTTTCCCACTGGCAAATCCAACCAAAGAACATTGATAACTACAAACTGAGTCTTGATTTGTCATGAGCAGATGATCTCAGCCAAGGTGACAATCTTGTTTTCGTAAAGAAGATGCAGAATGATTCAAATTGTTAATCCCATAACTTTGTATCATTAAACTGTAAGAGGGGGATATTGTTGATGTACATTGTAGATTCATGTTGATGTCTAAGGGTAGTTCTTTCTACCCCACCCCACCCATCTTTTTTTCTCTCCATTTACACAATATTTATTTGAAGACTAATCATACAGTAGAACATGCATATTTTCAAGTTGTAAAGTGAAAAGGATTCATGGGTGTAGGTGTTTTGTAAAGATTTATTATGATTCTATAGTCATTGCCCTTTACATTTACAGACATTTTTGACTGGCATTGATATTGGTGTTAAAATCATTTGTTTGTTTGTGGTAATTTGAATAGCTGCTCTCTTCACTTTGTACACAATGAAATAAGTTTGACTGCTTCCTTTTCATTTCCTATTTTGTTTTCTTAAATCTTAAGTTCTGTGTCGAAGAGTACAGATGTAAAATATGTACATTGTCTTTGTCACTTCCCAAGTACAGAATCAGCTTTTCGGAATGAGCAATTCTTTTCTTGCTGACAATTACTTTACTACTTCAAAGTCATTTGATTACATAATGATTATGTAGTTCAATAAGGATAGTAATAATAGGAAAACTGTATATATATCTTTTACATGTCATTGATTTTGCCATACTAGAGTTGTTGTTTTTTCAGTGCATCTATTTGATTCACAATATCGTTGTTTTTAGAAGTATTTTACTCACAATGTTGTTTATTTTAGCAACATCTCACAGTATTTTTTAGCAGTGCAGAGCATTGTCATTCTTTACTGTGCGGATCAGGATGTTTGTGTGAAATGGATGCAGAGTCCAAGCAAACTAGTGTTTGATGTTGTGATGTCCGCTGCTGGGTCATTGCTCCTCAGTTTCATGCAACTGCAAACAAACTAATACTAATATGTTTTTTAGGACATGTTTATTGTTTTTGACTCCCTGATTCTGATTGACTGACATCAGGACACATCAGTTTTATTTAATCAATATTTGTGAATGGCTGGTCCCAATTTTGATTTTACAAACTACAAATACGGATGTCTAGAGGCATTTGTTTAGGTAGATGGTTATAAGTATAAGATAACAGAGTTGTTGTTTTAACCAGTTTGTTTATATGGCTACAGTTCACATGGTTTCTTCATGAAATTAGTTCTCAGGTAACCAGACTGAAGTCAAAAGGTTGGGAAGACCTTTTTCTTCTTCTTATACTACTTTGTTCTTCTCCCTTGAAGACCTTTTGAGAGTTGACCTTTTCAGGATATGACATACACACTACTGTGGAGTCTGCATAAGATTCAAACTCCTTGCGACCAGAGTTTTAAAAAACATTGTAATTGTAAGCAAGGTTTATCTTACCCATTTTCAAGGGAAACTGAAACAAAGGCATTTCAATTCAAAATGAAAGATGGGTAGAAGTGAAAATAGATTGCAGGACTCTTACTCAATAATGCCTGCACAGTTTTGTCATTTGGTTCTGTGGGGGGTTTTGGGTTGTTTTTTTGTGTGTATTTTTAAAATTTATTATAAAATCTTGAGCCTTCATTTGAACTTCAGGCATGGGAAAGAAGGCCACTTTACTGTGGCAGAGAACAATATATTTTAGCTGGACCGAGACTTTGATGAGTTGGCTCATTCATACTCATACATAAGGGGGGAAAATGGGACTGGACATTTTTATTTTTTTAGCAAGATTTTCTCTGAAAATGGTGAGTTTTTCTTGTGTGGACTCCACTGTAGATGTACCCCTGCAACACATTACCTCTTCACTTCAACTTCCATGAAATGCTAGTCCTCTTGTGCAAACAAGTTGTAAATATACTATCTGTAGGATCATTTATCTCTATGATTTTTTTTTATTTGGTTCTCAAGTATAGTCATACATAAGAGCAATACTCGTACAATGCTAGTAGGTATATATTTCTCTTAT
>JAUELK010084912.1:0-12397 GCA_031471215.1 Gastropteron pacificum | reverse complement strand
GACAGACAGACAGACAGACAGACAGACAGACAGACAGACAGACAGACAGACAGACAGACAGACAGACAGACTATCTAGCAAGAGAGCGAAAAAGAGCCTGGAAGCAAATTGGCTCTATCTGTAGTCCAGCTAAAGAAAAGAAGGCCGAGTGGCGCTGCTCATGTGGCGACTGCATGTTGGAAAACGGATCGGATAGCACTAAACAAATGTCCCTGAGAAGCTATGAAAGGAATTTAAAAACACAAAAACAATAAATACAATAAAATGTTCCTATCCCGCCATATTGCCAAAAGGTGACTAGTGCAGTGTGATATCTCAATGGTGTAGCGTGTATGATCTCTAGGAGCAGAAAGGCTGTAAAAGTCCATGGACTGTGGTTCTACTGGATCAATCGTTGTGTCTGGACGATACCTCCTGAGAGGCTCATCAGGGGAACCTAGCATATTTGCACGAGGAAGAGCGAGATCAATACATTGGTTTATTATGTTATCTTCTCACTGCTCAAAGAACCTAAAGTATTTGCACTGCCTTTCATACTCACCGCTGAGACGGATGATTGCCCATTTCTGCCTCGCCCACCATCCGGTGAAGAAATCGCAAATTTCATTTTACTTATTTTCTGTCTGTCTCCCACACGGGTTAAAAGAATCTGGTTGTATAAGTATGTGGACTAAAGGAAAGACTTATGATTGAATTTTCTCTGTGAAGAGGGGATAACAGCCAGCGTTTTTATTTGATATTCTTCTGACTGCGGGGACAATGTTAGTTTATCCTGTTTGTTTTAGATAGGAATGCTAGTGTTGCAGGGACATTTCTTTATTCTGAAAACTGTTTAGATGAATAGGAGGGGGGGGGGGGGAGGAACAAAACTTCGTCATTCCTCATGCCAAGTTTTTGTCATAAAGCTTAGATTTTTCTCAAAATAGAAAGAGTAGAAAGAAGAAGATGTTTTTTATGAACCCACCCCACGACATTGGCATTTCTAATAAATATACATGCAGTGTTTCGCGAGTCAAAGTTCAAGGAGCGTCATCTTCTTGTTTTGTTAATCATCATTTTTACTTGTATAATTGATAATTGTGGAAAATAATATGAGTGTATTTTTTCCTCTCTGACTGTCGCCGTATTTTCTATTTCTCGATCTCAGCAAGCGTATGGCCTCTCTGCTAGCGGTGGGGAGCGAAGCGAAGCGGTAACATGACATGCATGATCGACAAAATGACTGGGCAAATGGATAAGACATGGAAGAGTCTTAGCCTCGTAAATTATGTGATTTGCATCGCCCGCTTGGCTTCGCCCCGCTCGCGGTGTTCCGCACACGAATGCAGCGATTACAGCTCTTGACTACTTGGGTAGCACTATCAGTCTGTTTGGGTAAAGGATTTATTTCTTTTGAGAAGCGATAGCATCGATCTTATATTATCCATAGACCTTGCAAAGCACTAGCTCAACAACTTTCCTGGAATGCTAGTGAATAGGGCTTTTCGCTCCGATCCGTATTGATATCCCTCAGGTACTAGAACACACGCACCAGCCGACTGTTTATCGATACTCTACTTGATTGGCATCTTTGGTGCTTCTTAGTAATAACAATTATAATAACGGGTGATATTTGTGTAGCGCATTTATTCGGTCTACAAGATGGTCAATACGCTTTGCAAACCCAGACAGGTTCCTTACCACAACAGACACTTTACACTCCACCTCCAATTCAACATTCAGTGAGGCACACTGGCAGTGCAGTCTATGACTCGCCTCACGTCAACAATCTACAAGACGTTCCATTTGTGGGTGAGCAATACGAATAAAACTACAATGTATTTCTAAAACGAAAACATGTCCCATAGTACGTCAAAGTTGCTGACAAGAAGGCAGTTTCATTTTTTGCATACAAGAAACGAATCAATGGAGACTCACAGAATAAATGCTTACAAGTCCAACCAAGCTCCTCGGCAAGGAGAGAAGCGTCGCCTCACTTGTGTATAACCAAAGTCATGAATCACTACCACTTGTATACACAAGGGACGAATTGGTCTCAGGATTGAATGTTTCTCCCCGTAGTCTAAATCGTTGACAAGAAAACAGTATCACTACTTGTTTTCAAGTAACGACTGGGTGAGACCTGAAGATTGAATATTTCTTCCCTTGTCAAGGAAACAATTTCGTCTCACTTGCGTATGACCAAAAGTCATGAATCCTGAATCCCTATCACTTGTCTATCGTCCCTGCTCTCACATTAAGCCCGTGTAGCCCGCAATGCCACTTGGCTTGCTGTGTGAAGTGTCGGATAAGATCACGCCTGGTCGGTCTTCACGTCCGCCATGAATCACCCCTCCCAATCTGACCATGCTTGGGACACCAGGGACAAGTTGTCTGGGTCATAGATCACTCACACTGATGGAAATACTGACCAAAACATTGCTGCCTTCCTACCCATCCACACTCACCCAGTGTCTCATAATTTCAACTTTGTTCCCCGTCCGAATCTCCAAAATAACGATCATTCCCCATGAAACAACTCACCAAAACATTGCTGCTTTCCTACCATTCCGACTCACCCTCTGTCTCATAAAATCAACTTTGTTCCTCATCCGAATCTCCAAAACAACGATGAATGCCCCCCTGAGCCATCTCAGGACGTTTTACTAGAAATAATGCTCTCGAGCTCAACACCGCTTGGTCATTACGGCTGGAAACAAGGTTGTGATTTCTGTCATGAAGGTCCATGAGATTTGTCCATCTACCAATTCAGGCACATCGTCTCATTAAGGTAACCAGTACCCCGAGATTTAGGTGAAACATCATCGAAACAAAAGAATCAATTCTGTTCGTGCAAGAAAGCATTTAGAAAACAGTTACACCTCGAAACTAAACTGAGTAATGACTCACAATACCCGTATGGGTTGTTGTTTCTTTCTGTAACAACCCATACAAGGGAGCCGTGACACATACATTGATCACAAGACATTCATTTGCCTAGCCTGGCAAGGAATCCTTGACTGGTGATGTATTTTCCTGACCCAACTATCCGTTTGGCCAAGCCGTAACAAGGTCTGGAAGCCAAGAGCTGGCTTTTGTTGGGTTTGCTCGGTTGGTCTCCAAGCGGGCGACCCGGGTTCGAATCCTGCTGGGGACTCTTGATCATGTAGGGTGTTTTTTGGCTATCCCTGTCTGAGACGGACGTTAATACGTTATCCTATTCTCAATTGTGTCGATAAGTGTGTAGAACCCAACTCAACCTCAGCAAAACAAAAAACGGTGTTATTTTTCTTTCTTTCCTGCCTTAGGTATCCATGCTAAAAAATAAGTATGATGGAACCCCAAACATAATCAAAATGTAAAACCCTTTTCGATCTGTCATTTCCTGAGCCCTTGGGATACACCACATCACCCTTTTCATGCACGCATGGCACTTCGTATTTCATTTCTTGGCCTCCGCTCTGTCGATGAGCCTTTCATCAGCGCTTTTTGCATCGAGCTTCTCAGCTCATATTTGGACTATCGATCCAGCCTGTATTGAAAGGGTGGGCTCCCCAGTCGGCCTGTCCTATACACACGGCTGGCCTGGCATCTCTTCGCACCTCAAACCAGACCTGTCCCGGATATCACAACGTACGGAGCCGCGCCATTCTTCACGATAGTTTGTACAAGAAATCTCTTCCATCCAAGGGGTGGAAAGAGGACGGACCTTTGTTCTTTGAAAAGCTGGTTCCCCCACCGTCGTGTTTAAAGGGTCCCAGATTCAAAGTTTTAAGCAAGAATATACTAGAATATAGCCCTTCTTTATTATCCTGTTTATTTCTTTGGGGTTCTTTTTATAGTAGCAATATACATTTTGTGAAACGCATATTCTGTAAAGCGTTTTGAGCTCAAAGAGAAAAATTGCTAGATAAATCGGCTATTATTATTATTATTTATATTACATCCACCAGGGCGCTCTATTGGGCTTTGTTGAGAATGAGAAAATACTCTCAAATCAAATCGAGTTGACACGCCGGGTATTCAAACCGGGGCCTTTGACACCTCAGGCCAACACGTTGACCACTAGGCCGCCAGACATGCAGAACTACACGGTTCATAGACATTGTCTGCAGTATTTTGATCAGAAGTCATTGAGTGCACATGTGTGGCTGTTTCATTGGTTCGAATGTCTGGGGGAAGTTCAATGTCCAAGTGGAATTGTGTCTGATACGTCGGAGTACCACAGGCGATGCGGAAACATTGAGTACATGTATTGAGCATTTTTCTGGGGCTTATTTTAGCAGCGTTTTTGTTTTCTTTGCCCAAGACGTATCGTGTCTGATCTTCATTAAAGTCAAAGAATGTTGCTGGTATCTTGCCATTGTGTGTGTATGTGTGTGTGTATGTGTGTGTGTGCGTGTGCGTGCGTGCGTACGTGCGTGCGCGCACATGTGTATGTGTGTGCGTGTGTGCGTGCGTGTGCGTGTACGTGCGTGCGTGCGCGCACATGTGTATGTGTGTATATGTGTATGTGTGTTTGTGTGTGTGTGTCTGTGTGTGTGTCTGTGTGTGCTCGCACGCGGGTCATTACCTACTCGTGGCCCTTGTAGGAAAAGTGGCAACATTATGTTCGCTGTAGAGAAACGCAATTGCAAGAAAGACAATGTTTCCGAGTGTGGACAGAACAAAAAATGTAAACGGTGTAGGCTGACGTAATTTCCCCGGACGGCGAACGGGGCTAGGGGGGCGGGGTTGGGTTCTACCTAAGGTTGGTAGTGATTGTTTATCTTCAATCAATTGTAATCAAAATAATGATTTGATGTGATCTAATCAACTCAACTTATATTAGACATGAGCCAAAGTGGCACCCCAAAACCGTCCGTGTAAAGACCCAGATGGGGGGGGGGGGGGGATACTCGGGCTTCCACGCAAAGACCCGTACTCATAGGTGTAGTAGTCTGTTTTAGAGGAAAGTCTTGTGCACATAGCTGGAATAATGTAATACCCAAATGTAAACAAACGAAAAAAAAAAACAATTGCTTACCCATTGTTCTACAAATTGTCTCAGATGGATTGGCCCGTCGACAAGCCATACAATTAGGCTATGTTACGGGTATTATTAACAACTACCCTTTCCTCAAATTACAGAGTAAAATATGTAGATTTCTGTCACGCCCTTTCTTTAAAGTACATGTTAGGTTTAATCTCGAAAGCGTCCACTGTGTAATTATTTCATTTTTTAAATTATTCACAGAGTGAGGAAAAGTCTAGGTCACGGGGCGTCGACATTTGAGTTAGGCACGATTTGAGAATAAACATTTCCTGGTATGCTTATTGGCGGTATCCGAAGGTCTAGGTCTTAGTTAAATAGGATTGTGTGTGAAAATGTCAGAATAAATTGTTCTGCTAACATTTTCATCTTCCACGTGCCAAGATGGCAGGGCCACCAGATGACAGGGGTGGATTTTCATGTAATGACTGTTTTAAGCAATTCGGTTTTTTTTCTTTTTTGTGTACAATATAATCAGATCAAGGTTTGATCGTCTCTCAAAAACCTGTCTAACTTTCAACAGATTCTCAAGGGTGCAAACAGAGTGGAAACATTCCGAAAAAAATGTTGTAATTCATGGACTTCTGCTCTCTTCACACCACTACTAGCTCAAATCAATTGATGACGTCATTTTCCAGGCAAAAACGGCGACGGATCCACTCTGTTTTCACCCTAACTTTCTATAGCTTTCTTAGCGAGCGAATGCATGGACGTAAAGCGATGAGCGTGTACCTCTGAGTCTTGTGTTGGCCACAAAACCAAAGTAAAAAACCCCAGAGAGTCATTTCCAGATCTTAAATTTCCCTTGTGGGGGAACTGTCGATATCGACTTTGACTCAATTCTGTTATCTCTTACACGTTGTGTCTCGCTTGGAGCCGTTCAATGCATCTGGGACTAGGACTACGACAAAATATAAACAAAAAGGGAATAACGTAGTATTTGGTTCTTCAGTACACTTTGTGGTTGCTGAGCCATCTTGCGTTGTCCCAGAACATCTCCGACTATGGCATGGGAGGTTTTGCTAAAATATGGAATGACTTCACGACCAAAACTTAGAACAGGTCACAGAAGAAATGCATGACAAGAACCACATAGTAAGTGGTTGTTATAAAAAGACCCGAGCCGGAGTTTCACGCAGCGTAGATTGTATCCTGTAGATGAGATATCAGGGTAAGAAGGTTTTAAACCCCGATATCAGTCTACTGTGAACGTTGTTTTTTTTTTCTTTGTCTTTGTCATTACTGTGTACACTATTGGAACGTTTAAATATAATTAGAAGGTTTTATTAGGGCGTGAAAACATCTTCTTCTCCTCCCTTTTCTTTCTTTTCTTTTTTCTTTTTTTTTATTAGACAAAATAAGCCATAATGTTGCCTACAACGAAATAATGCTACACATTATATTATTCCGCCTATCCCCCATCTTTCCCGCACCGCTCCAATATTGCAAGACTGTATCCTTCATTATTGACAAGAGCTTGGCGTGCATTGATTGGTGTGTCTGGGGAACCCAAGTCTAGTTCAATGCCCAATATATCGCACTTTCAAGTTTCCCTATTTAAGAAGATTTCTTCCGCTGTTTTGCGCCTGTCCGAGACCGCGTGATTACAAATCCATACAAAAGCTAACCAGCCGTACGACGTTTTGTGCCATGGTTTTTATATTCATCGACATTTAATTCAGGCTCGCGGCCAAGTCAATGAATGTCTGTATTGAAAGCTGAAGGCCAAATTATAATGACACGTCACTCGAAAAGAGAAGCGACAGGTTCTGATGTATTTTGTGTCACTCTGTGAAATTCGTTAAACTCTGCAACTTCAACGTTCACAACATTTGGTGTTGCTGCTGTTGCTGCTTTTTGTTCAATTAAAAAGAGAAACAAAAACGAAGAATTAAAGGCCGAACAAGCGAATAAAGAAACATCACTGTGTCACAATCCAGAGTCATTTAAGCCATTTTGGTTGTGTGTTGAGAAATTTCACATCATGTGGAGATTAAATGTAAAGGAAGTGTTGTTTTTTTAGTTTTTTTTTTATAAACTTTTAACATTCCCTATTGGCTTCTCATGCCACTCCATGTGAGCTTAATTGGCACTGCAAGGTCTACTTTTGCCTAGTCTGCATAACACCTCGCTTTTCATGAAAACCCAAGCGAATAATTATGTTTTTGCATGATACACATGCTATGCTCACCTCATTATGTGTGGATGTCTGGATGTTGATTTTGTCAGGGTTTTTTGTAATGTAGACATTGCTCACGCACTACTTCAAATTCAAACGAATTCTTTGTCTCTTGTATTGACATATTCCCAGATTTATAATTTCAGCAACCTCCAGGATAAGGATTCGATCGAGCAACACTTGGCACACAGATTTTCAATGTCTCGCCAGGTTGATTGATTGTTTTATATCATGAAGAAATGGGATATGGTTAAATTCTGAATCATGTTGCGTATGTCCCAATTTAGATCTAAACATCTCACTTAACACTTTCAGCCCTGCACGGGAAGAGATCTGTGAAAAACGCCCATACAGCCCCAGAACACTCCGGGCTGACGTATGAAATCGGTAGGACCAGGCCGCGGGGAGGGAGGGGTCGGTCAATAAGGTTTTAAGCACCAGGAAATCAAATTACGGCCGACCACTTTCCCCGAGACATGAGATTTTCAGCAGGCCAACCTGGGGAAAGCTCAACGTAATAACATTTCACTGGGTCGTTTTGAAATGTCTCCGCCACAAGAATCCCAAACATTAGATTTTACCCAATTCTGTGTTACGTCTTCGATTTTTGAACTTGTCAATCATCATTCATAAGTCATTGCTGAACGTCTCTTTCTCGTTTTAAGTCTCCAGTTTCGTAACGTAATGTCCATCATCAAGTCGGAAAGAAGAGCTTTGGTGGTGAACAGTCGCGTCTTTGGTCATTACATTTCCATAAAAGCACATTTTATAGCATCAACATATATGTTACTGGACGTTCAGTTTTACTTTGCTTTTCTTGCTCTATTGACAGCATTATGCTTGCTGTTGTAACATTGTATTACTCAATACCTGTTTATGCAGCTGCCTTTAAGGAGAGTGTAGGTTTGTAGAGCTGGAACTGCATTCAACATGAAATCAGTTGGAATCCTTGTCTTTGCTTTTCTTCTTTCTTTCTTTAGATCAATGTAACAGGTATAAAGAAAAATCACAGATTAAATACGAATTTCAAAATCTGATAGACCTGTTGCGAGTCCTCTCATTAGAGTCTTTTGGGGAAATGTTAAAGTCACAACGTGCTTGCTGTGGAGTCAATGTGAGTTGACAGATCGACTACATCTGCTCATATTACATAAGCTATGTATTTTAGATGACAGAGCACACACTTAAAGTAAAAAAAGTAAATAGATGGTATTTATATAGCACACAAACAACAAAAAAGAAGGAAGGAAAAGGAAAATTGAGGTGACGTCTAAACATAATGTTTCAGTTTAATGCCAAATGTTATAGGCAATCCGGCGTTTTCTCCCCCACATTTTTCATCTTCATTTTCAGTAATCCTAGATCATTTCAAAGCTTGGGCTGCAATTATAGCCTAACTAAGCGTGCCATAATGTTTATGTGCCTCGGGGACTGATGCAAGGTAGCAAGGAGATTATTGCTTTCACGTGGGGTAGGTCAAGTTGTCGTTTGGATATAAGACGGACTAGACATTATGTGTATTACACAGACTCGATTGAGCAATGACCTTCATCTATACTATATACTTTTGCAGATTTGCAAACTTTTATTCACTAAGGCTCAAGAACCACTATGAGACTTCAAATTGTGTGCGATGTTTTAGAATACACCGTAGGGTGCACAGCGTTAGAAAGAACTCTAACCTTATCGTAGTTTCTTTTTTTCAAATTGTTTTTGTGTCCAATCTTTTGCATGTTGTGATGTTCGGCAACCATTGACACTACGTTTTAGCAACTTCCTTTCTATTCCTATACATAAGGTCGGAGTTCTATTTTCAATGTCCAAAGGCAGTGCAGAAGTGTGTGCAATTTGTCTTTTCAGAAATGTCCACAATGTAGCTTATATAGTTGGGGGGGGGGGGAGGTTAAAGACTACCTGATATAAAACACTCAACTCTGAATATCCGACTGGATTTGGGTGACAAATAACCTGGAACCTTTTATAGTAGAGACAGACGCATTGAGTTCTCACCGTCTGGAGAAAATAGTCTGGTTCATCCTGTTTGCCGGTTTCTAAAGCCATATCCAGTAAAGTGCTATTTTCTTGTCACTTCTCTCTCGACACACCAGCTTGTGGCGGTGTCAAGCGACTAGAATTGGATGGCTCAAACCATGGATCGCCGTCTCACACACCGGGGCAGGATTTTGTTTTCATTTTTTCTGGGACCATCTCCCAGCAAATAGGAGCACTCCAAAGTCTTCCATCTCGCCGCTGGGAGTCACAGCGCTCCCCAATATGCTTCACAAAGGCTGTATTTTCTCTGAATTCCAGAATCCCCTAGAGGGAACGCTGGCGGGGGTAAAAAGCTGCACTCACTTCGACTCAGTCCAAGACTTCATTTTCTTTTCAGGGCCCAGGTCAGCAACTCCTTCGATCTCACTGTGATCAATGTTTTCTTTGACCAAGTTGTCTTCATTCTATACATAGATTTGTTCCACTAGAGATGCAACGCTTTTCTCCTCGTGGAATTATGTGGCGATTTATCAACCGAGAGCATGTCTAGTCACGACTCGCTCTCTTGAATAATGTATATTTCATACACGGTTACGTGCACACACACTGAAAGCGATGACAACATACAATTGTCAAAGGAATCGTTTGATTGAGTGATTTCATATTCGTTAATCTATCTCCATGAACGCAGAGTTAAAGCAGAGAGGTTGGCCCGATGGTTAGGTTGACTCATTTGGCGTGCAAGCGGGCGATCCTAGTTCGAATCGCCATGTGTGTGTGTGTGGGGGGGGGGGGGGTGTTTAAATTTTTGGCTTTGAAAATTTATTTTGCCCCCCTGGAAAGGGGTGGCGTGGAAACTTTATGTGGCTATTCATCCCTACCATATCGTCTAGGGCCTAAGTTGTGTTACAAGGGATGTAAAACTCATCTCAGACAAACGAACAAGAGAATTGAAGAGGTTAGGGGAAGAAACGAAATAACGGAGCGGTAAATTGAGTTGGTATCTATACATCCAGAAAGCAACTGAAACATTGTGAAGGGTTTAACGTATTCAATCTTTGTCTACATTCCTTGCTAGTCAAAACAGTCACTCTGACACATCTGGAAAGTCAACGAAGACTCATCATGCTAAATACCAAATCTGAACAACGAAACAGAACAGAATCTTTGAAGATAAAGATAGCATTGTCTCTCAAAGTCAATGTCGTACAGATATAAGATAAGATAATATAAGATGAATGAATGATATGACTGTGTTATAGCCCTGGCCATGTTAGAAAGTCTATCATCGATCAACTCTGAAACAAAGGTACATCTTGTTGATGATGCAAATGTGTGACTGGAGACGCTGTGACATTACCTCTATGTATATTGTTATAGTGTGCTCCATCAAGTAAGCTTTGCTCTACGAACGAGCATCGCTTTGGCGTCTCTTATTATCAATAGACTGTCTTACTGAAGGGGCAAGGGGTTATGTAATAAGAGAAAAATGGCTCTTAATCGATTATTTGTGTCTATGTGATAACGGTTATTGCTTTTTGTTTTGGGTTGTTGTTGTTGTTGTTGTTTTTTGGGGGGCGTTGTTTTTCATTACAATCATATTAATTTATTATTCAATCACTCCAGCATTGGGTTAACACGTTTGGTCTCCAAGCCAACTACCTGGGTTCGAATCCCTCTATGGATCATGTGAGCAGTTTGTATGGCTCTACACCCCCGTCCTATCGGAGACAGATGTTACAACATAGGTCCTGCTTCTTATATGACATGATTGTGGTGATTCGGGTGCAAAATAACAAGTAAAACTCAATTTTCACGGTACTGGAATGTGTGTGTTTCTTTTTGTTTTTCTCTGAATGTAAGTTTATGCGTAAGTTACAAAAGTCCTCTATTATGAGGCTGCAGTCATAAACTATGGAAGAAGAAAAAGAAGAAGAAGTGTGCGTTTGTGTGGGTGTGCGTTTGTGTTTGTTGTCTATGCTATGTGTATGTGTGTTTGTTGTTTAAGTATGTTTGTGTGTTGTGTTTGACTGTTTGGCTGTAGTTTATGTGTGTTTGTGTGTTGTGTTGTTTTTTGTGTGCGTGTGTATGTGTGCTGTTTATGTGTGTTTTTGTGTTGTTTATGTGTGTTTTTGTGTTGTTTATGTGTGTCTTTGTGTGCTGTTTATGTTATGTCTTTGTGGTGTGTGTGTGTAGTGTATGTGTGTTCGAGTGTGGGGGTCTGCTCTAAACCAGTAAAACCTCAGAGCACAAACAAAAACGTCGCCATGTCTAGTTTAGCACATATTTTACCGGAGGGGGGGGGGGTGAGGGGAGAAACACAACACTGGTCTTACTGACTTACTGTGAGACACACCTACTTCTTTCTTTCTCACGTTTTTTTTCTCTTTTTCTATTACGGTGGAAACTGCGAACTGCAGCAAGTACGAAGCCAGCATTTCCAGAGAGCAGACCCTTTTTTACTTTACGAAAGCCGCGATGTAGCACCCCATTTCAGAGACCGCCCCCCCCCCCAGTTTACTCGATACCCTAAAGTACATCTATATCACAAAGCACATTGCTCTGTTTTCAGTGCTGATAATAACACACATGTCACACGATTTATGAAGGAAATATTAAAACACGTTGATTATATTAAATTATACTGACTTTCAATACCAACCAGTATGCCTATGCACTATACATGATTCTCGTTTGGTAGACAATGAGACATGAATCATTAGCAATGTATATTTTAAAAAACCACACCAAGCAACAAGCGTAGCATGCAAAGTTATATATTATCTCGGTCATGAAAATAATAACTATTATAATGATCGCTATATAAATTCATTATTATTATAATTAATAATTTTGTCTCTAAAATTGTGCATACAATTAATTTGTTCTGATTGATAAAGTGTGTGTATCTCAATGTACATACATTTACATGAATATACATGAATATACACTAAATTATGAAATTGCCTGAACAAAACTGAAATAATATGACGTTATACATGTATCCATGTTTCCTTACATTATTCACGTATCGTTTATTCAAATGGGTTTGCTTCTTGCACGTTTAGTTATGAAATAAACTGAGTACAAATTATGTATCAATTTCTATGTACATCTCTACATGCGTCGAGAGCCAGATCGGGCCGGGGGGGGGGGGGGGGGGGGGGGGGGGGGGGGGGGGGGGGGGGGGGGGGGGGGGGGGGGGGGGGGGGGGG
>JAUELK010084801.1:0-12399 GCA_031471215.1 Gastropteron pacificum | reverse complement strand
TGTTTGTGCTGTAAGGTATCTAAGTCTGACCTGTGTTTGTCTTGTATGATATGTGAGTCTGACCTGTGTTTGTGCTGGTCTGTAGAGAAGATGTGTTTGTCCCTGAGCCAGTCCGGCCTGGTGCACGGAGACGTCAGCTCATACAGGGCTGGTCCTCCCCCCGTCACCTCCAGGCTGGCAGTGTCTGCAGACTGCTGGTACACCTGTCTGGGCCAGGGGAGGTGGGCCTGGACACTGGCACCACTGTACAGTCTGGGGGGCATCACAATCATGATGATGATGAAACAGACCTGTCAGGGTAATAATATGCTGTAAAGCGCTTTGAGGTCAAAGAGGAAAAGCGCTATATAAATCAGCTATTATTATTATTATGATTGTGGTGATGCTGGGACTGCACAGCGTAGAGGCGCGTCCCCTGGGTGGCGGATAGGGGTAGCACCGTAAGGTGCCGTGGACCAACGCAGTCTAAGGGAAGAAGTGCATGATTGAATCATTTTTCTCAGATATCATTTTCCAGGTTGACACATTCAAAAAATTGTTTCAGAAACAAATGAGAAAGCTCAGAACGTCAAATTTCCTTCTTTTCCGCCCTATTCCCAGGAAGGCACACATAAGATAAGATAATGTATGAAAAGATAAGATCAAACTTTATTGTCCATAAAAATGTCACATTGCTTTGGTGTTGTACATAAAAACAAATTACATTGACAAACAACGCATGGTTAAAACCATGTCTCCACAATGGCTGACCTGGCGTGGTCCACCATGGCTTTCCTCTGCTGCTGCTGGGCCCTCAGCTGTCGGCTCTGTGCCCTGAAGGCAGAATAGCGGGCCTTGGACAGCCCCCCGTCTGTCTCCCCCTCGGAGGAGTTGCTGTCCCCAGTCACCAGGTGAACCTTGAACGCCTGATCTGTCTTGGTGGAGCTGCCGCAAGGGTTGGTCATTGTGTGGCTGTCTTCAAAGAACATGCTACTGTGCTCATCTGAAATGTTTCAAACAAAAGAGAAGACAAGAAAAGATGACTCTTTGCTATCCAAAACAAACAGATGACCATCTTCCGTGTCAAGACAGGCCAAGGTGTGCTCAGGGTATGGCTGTCTTCAAAGAACATGTTACTGAAATGTTTCAAACAAAAGAAGACAAGAAAAGATGATGATGATGATGATGAAAGTTATTTGTATAGCGCACAAATGCCTGCTTTCATGCTCTAAGGCGCTGCGACATCCACAGACAGAAATAATACACACACAACTACAGTATTGTTCCTCTCAAATTGGGCCTGGGCTATATACATTATAATGCATGGCCTAAGTGAAGCACCAATGAAATCCCCCCCCCCCCCGTGGTTGATCTCTGCTGGCTTGTCCCACCACTCCCCTGTGTGACACATGTCGGGAGTCACCTCCTGGTTGGTACCCATTTTGCAGACTCTTACTGTATCATGGCAGTGTATGGCCAGTGATTGCCATTCTTTTATCCCTAAGGGAGCCCACATCCACATGGGCAAACATGGTTGCCTCATTGGCATCTTATTTGTGAGGCCAAATCGTCAACAATGGAACAGTCAGTCATTGACATGGACATGAGTGAGCTAAAGGGTCATGGCTTACCATTATGATTGTGTTTGCTGATCATAGCAGGACGAAACAGATTGGTTCCATCTGTGACCAGGACTTGGGGCAGGATGCCACTGGTCAAACAGGACGGACTTGGACTCAAGGCATTCCCTGGACTCACTGCCATAGACACTGCACACAGGGGGAAACAAGTTTCATTGCATTTCATTTTGTACACATCTATTTAAATTGTACTGTCATGCATTATAATTCGTTTATGTTGATCTAGTCTAACATATGTCGTAGTATTATACTCCTTTACATATACTATGTTTATTGCATTGCTAACAAATGACTCATACCAA
The DNA here is from genome assembly GCA_031471215.1 of Gastropteron pacificum. Taxonomy (NCBI): domain Eukaryota; kingdom Metazoa; phylum Mollusca; class Gastropoda; order Cephalaspidea; family Gastropteridae; genus Gastropteron; species Gastropteron pacificum. The sequence goes on along the minus strand of JAUELK010084801.1, from coordinate 10,478 downwards.
ATGTCCATGCTTGGATCAATAAAGTGAATCTTATCTTATCTTATCTCTTTGAGTTTGTTGAGTGTGAGTTTGACACCCCTAGCGACACAATGAATCTGTATTTGTATCTGTATACTGTATTCCTCCTTTCTCAAGGAAATTTGCCTTTGTGTTACGAGCTCCGCTTTTCGATGAAGTCTATATGCAGTCGCCACAGAGCACTATCAGACATTTTTTCCTTTTTTTTTGGTGGGGACGAGGGGGTTATGATAGGGTCAAATTTTTAATTTTGCGTAATTAGATTATATAAGAGGTGGAACTTGCATTCTCCCATCCATGTTGAAAGCCATATAAATTGGCCACACGACCCATGTATAGAATGCCCCCAGAATGATTCGTACCCGGGTCGCCTGCTTGGAGACCAAGATCAGGAAGCAAGAGTGATAGTGTGAGCAAGAGGGAATTCAAAAATGTAATATCTGTACATTATTTGTGTGCTTATGTGAATGTACGTCTGTTAGGGTGTCTGTGTGGTGAGGGTGCGCTGTTATTGGGTCTGTGTGAATGCTTCATTCGTTATGTAATTAATGTTTTATTTTGTTGTGTCCATAAGTCATGCAATACATCCAAAACAAATTTCCATTTAAATGGATTACTAAAGTGTATCTTATCTTATACCATCATGTAAATTAAGTAATAATAGAACAGAAACCAAGAGCAATTAAAATGCAGCGGGTATATAGTGGTGGTGATGTGGTCAGAGCGTTGGCCTTACGAGTCAAAGGTCTGGGGTTCGATCCCCAGTCGTGCCGACTCAATTTGGATATGAGAGTATTTTCTTATCCACCACCAGGTGTACTCTTGGAAAAGGTACTTTGTCACGATTTTCTCATCTCACCCAGGTGTAAAATGGGTACCCGACTATAGACAGTGAAAGATCTTGTTAGTTTGTTGGTATGAGCGCCGGGCACCGACCAAGGCAGTACTACCAGTATGCCTCCCAGGAGGTTGAGAAGGCTCTGGAATCCATCAGGTCTGTCGGGGTAATAGTGGCTGTAAAGCACTTTTTGCTGTAGAGCGGGGAAAAGCGCTATATAACTGCTATCTATTATTGTATGAGATGTACCCACCGTGATGGTCTGAACAGGATTCATCTGTTGTCACCCTGCTCGGCCCTGTGGCCTTTGCAGCGTAGCAGAGCTGCACGCTTCTCAGGTTACCACTAAGGAAAACAAAACCATTATTGTCAGTTTTGTACTACTATTATACTAAATGTTTGTATTAGCATTATGTATTTATTTGTTAATGCTGATTGTTCTGCCATGTACCTAATGTGTTCAGAACATTGTGAAACCAATTTACCCTCATGGGATGATAAAGAATCATCTTATCTTGTCTTATCTTATGATTCTAGAAGAAAATGCAAAGATCTTTTTATCTAAGAGTTATAAATATGAAAAACAAATTATATTGAGAAAAGCACTATAAACAGTGAATTTGTTCACTATTTACTATCACATCTTGTGATAATTTAGTGTTCATGGAGCTCTTTACTAACCTTGCAAAGAAAAAATGTACATTAATTTGTAAAGATCACATAGACCATTCACATCAACAAATTACATATTCCTCTAGGAGCAATCGATTGTTGTTTTCTAAAAACAAACACAGAGCGTTACAGAAGGTCATTTCTCCCAACAGCTATACGCATTTCATGAGCCTTGTCATATTTCTTTTCACCCCATGCTATTATCTATGCTATTCACATACATGTACATGTACCTATACTGTGTGTTGAAGAGTGAGTGAGAGAGAGAGAGAAAGGTGTATGCAGGTTGTTTGTTTGTGAATGTATTACAGAACATTGTGAAACCAATTTACCCTAATGGGATCATAGAGAATAATCTTATCTTGTTCTTATGATTCTAGAAGAAAATACAAAGATCTTTTAATCTAAGGGTTCTGTGTATCATTGTGTATCATTGTCATATACTATAGGCTTATTACATTCATTTTAAGACAAATGTTGTGTAAAGACCCATGGATTTTATTACAAACACAAACGTTTCCTTGATAATACTGTCAATCTTTCTGTCATCACAGAAAATTCATCTTTTCTTTTTCTTTTACGTCGATAATTGAAATTAGTGTAAAATGATGATTGACTTGTTGGTCAAAGTGGATCACTATCAGGGACCTTTTGTCCCCACAATTTAAAGAATATCAGAAGTATGGAAGGTCAAGAAGCTCAAGAACACATACATTGTAACATAGCAACAGCAAATAATAGTGAAAAACAAAATCATATACTGAAACTGCACATTGTTTGTTGAATCAAATCAAGAGTAAATTATAAAAACTGAACAAATCATCAATGAAGGTATTTCCTTCACATCTGAAAATGAAAAAGCCATGCTAAAATTTTAAGACAGCCAGGAATAAACAATCGCTTAGGGTGCAAACAGAGCGGACCCGTCGCCGTATTTGCTGGACAAATGATGTCATCCATGGACTTCCGTTCTCTTATACAAGACTACTAGCTCTACGACATTGATGACATCATTTTTCCAGCAGCAACAACAACAACAAAAAACGGTGACGGCTCCACTGTTTGCACCCTAAAAAACAAAGCATGAGACGAAAACTGTCCCCAAACCATCCAAACCTCTGAGCCAGAAGAGTTCTGATTTCACCATGGGTTTCCTGTTTTAAGCCTGTAGATGTTCCGCAAGTTTCTAGCAATTCATTTCATTACACCTTTGGCTTTAGGTTAACAAGAAGATCATGATAGTGGTGGTAAACAAGGATGGACAAATAAAAATCAACATTAGACAGCCTCAAAGTGCCACACAGTTTAAAATGTAACTGAAAGGGGCGGGGCTGTTTATTAAACACATTATCATATGAATATGACCAAAACAAATGACAGCATAAGATCCCTTCTAAGAAAAGAACAAGTCGCCATATTCAGACTAAGGACACAGCATGTGCCACTGAACCATCATTTAAATAGGATAAACCCAGAACATCCTCCTATGTGCAACGAACAGTTTGAAACCAGTGTGCGTCTCCTCCTTTGCTGCCCTGCACTACAAGACCTCAGAGAGCAGCTACTCCCTCCATCCCCTGACCAAAGCACAACCCTATACAGATACACCACTACAGACCAGCTGAGGAACACCTTAAAATACTACTACATACATGGCATTGAATCGAAGAGCATGGGCTCAACGATCACTGGATTAGCAGAAGAAGAAGAAGAAACACATTATAAAAAAAACTAAGTTTAAAAGGATCAGCAAGCCTGAAAACACATCAGAACTTGATCCTGCTGATATTAGTGCCACAGGCCTAAAAGATACAATACATATGGTTCATGAAATAAGCAAGGTTTTGTCAAAACTGATGTTTACAGTGAGATCACCACTGTAGGAGAATGTACCTCTCGTTGGAAACATCTTTGAAAACCTGGGCCTCAACTCTTTCAGAATAGAGTCCGCTATTCCTGGTATATTTGGTTCCTGAAAGAGGAAAAAAATAATCAAGAAAAACATATGTCGTAATACAAATATTCAGTTACTTTTCGCATGCATAATACAGTGTACATTGTTCTTTACAGAAGAAAAGAAAATATAGTGATAATAAATGAATGGCTTTGATTAGAATTAAAAGACAAGATTGAAGAAAGGGTGAGGATGAAGAGAAAGGTAACCTCCATGTGGTAAGTGTACATGAAAATCCAGGTACACCTAAGCTGTGCACTTACTGTGTGGTAGGTGTACATGAAAATCCAGGTACACCTAAGCTGCGCACCTACTGATCGGTAGGTGTACATGAAAATCCAGGTACACCTAAGCTGTGCACTTACTGTGTGGTAAGGTACCCCTAAACTGCGCACCTACTGATCGGTAGGTGTACATGAAAATCCAGGTACACCTAAGCTGCGCACCTACTGATCGGTAGGTGTATATGAAAATCCCGGTGCACCTAAGCTGTGCACCTTGTGCTGTAGGTGTTCATGAAAATCCTGGTACACCTAAGCTGCGCACCTACTGTGCGGTATAGGTGTTCATGAAAATCCCCGTACACCTAAGCTGAGCACCTACTGAGCGGAAGCAGTAGGTGTACATGAAAACCCTGGTGCGGCACACCTACCATCAGCCTTTGTTTTTTTCATACTATTCCTTTCTGTAGCTGGAGTACATGTCTATGAAAGCCTCTTGAGATGAAATCTCAGCACTAAAAAGCCATTCATCCTATTGAATGCCTACTACTACATGTGTTTTGCCTTTGAGATACTTACTGGTGGAAGCTGTTCGGCAGCATCAGAGGAATCATCGGAGGCAAATCTAAAGAGACAATAAGTAGGATGGTCACAATTATGTCGTGGTCTGGGAAAAGGATGGATTTGGAGGAAAATTGACCTTTTTCACTTCTCTGTTGTTTCTCAAACTTCATGAAAAGCTGATCAAAGCACTTTTTAAATTTCTAAATTATCTCTACATGCTTGTTTTTAATGATTTTTTAAAGATGCCAACCAATGGAAACCTGTTACTAAAAAATCAACTATTTTTGCTTATATCTCGGTACTGCTCGAAGCTCCAAGTATGCAGTTTTGCCTGGCCAGTACACAACTGTTAAACTCTTCTTCTTCTGCTTGTTACAAGAATCACTCTCAACACATTTACTTGTCACACTATTCTATCAGTAATGTATTTAGTAAATGTGGAACTGCCTGGAAGAAGTGCGTGGTTGACGCACTTTGTGATTCTAAGATATTGACTCTTACTTAAAGTCATTTTCCTCAGTTACTGTTTTTTCCAGGTTGACAAATTCAAAAATTCATTAAAAAAAATAACCAATATACAATTGAAATATGTTATTAAAATAAGTGTCTAAAAGAGCAGATCCTGTGGTTTCAGAAATAAACAAAACCTTGGAAAGTCAAATTTCCCTCTTTTCCTCTGTATTGTCAGGCAGGCACACAAATCTGTGACTGCTCCATGAACATAGCTTGTTTGGTATTTTAGAAATACTTTAGGGGCCATAGTTGGGGATGTGAGCAGTACATAAATGATCTTCTTTGTTGATATTTTTGTATCTCTATTACAAGCACAATGATTCTTCTGGAAATGGTCTCCAAGCAGGCAGCCCAGGTTCAAATCCTTCTGAGTGCATTCTGCCTATACTTGTGTTCAATGTTTGTTATGTGTTATGTGTTGTATGCGTCAGTAGCCTGTCGGGGGAGTAAAAGATGTAAATAGCTTTGAGCTCTCCGGAGGTAAAGCGCTATATAAATGCCATCGATACTTTACTTGACATGGGCAGTATACATGGCTGGCTGTTCACCCCTGTCCTATCAGAGACGGGCATTACAAGGTAGGTCCCACCTGTTAAATTATCTAATTGTGTTGCTGGGAGTGTGAAGCTCAAGCTGACATTCCTCCATGTGATCCTCACCCTAAGTGGAATTGTGCTGAGTCTTTCGTGGAAGAAGTCGCTTCTGCAGTTTTCTTCTCCCCACAGGCATCTTGGCATGGAGCAGGGCTGAAGTTCTTCACAACAGGAGCTGGACTTTGGCTAGAATGGAATAAGGAACACATTACTTGGAAAGTGGGGGATGAGATTTTTTGTTTTTTTTAATTATTATCATTTCACATTTATTGATATCTAAGTGTGCCCTATTTCATTTTACAGAATTTTGTAGCTTTACAATTCAAGATGAAGACTATTTCTTAATTAAATATGTGTACATGTTGGGGTTTTTTTTTTATTTTTTTATGGGGGGATGTTGGGGCACTTTCAACATTTTGTCTGCATCCGGGGTACATGAGAATACAAGGCATGGCTACAACCAATGACAGGATCCATGTTCATAAACACATAGATTAGATACACAATATTCTCCCTCTCTCTCTCTCTTTCTCTAACTCACACTCTCTCTTCCTCTCTCTCTCTCTCACTCACTCTCTTCCTCTCTCTCTCTCTCTCTTTGTCTCTGTTACACACTTACACATGGTGTTTTGCCTTTCTGAATAGCCTTAATGATATCCGTGGAGGAAGGGCAAAAAGCATATATAACTTTGCATAGGAATTTGCAGACTTAGTCATTATGCCCACACTCTAGAACTACTTTTTGCAAATGTAATGAGTACCGACATTAAAAATTGGTTGTGCTCAATCGAATTAAAGATCCAGTGACCTTACAATCTTTACAATCAAATGACCATTACCTCAAACACTATGTGACAAAATATAAAATGCAAGGAAGTGTGTCTTAGCATGGAATAACAGCAAACACACAGTGGGCAGGCCTGCCTACTACTAAACTTCAAAATCAGGTAGATTGTTTTTTTCCCCCTGCAACCGCAGAATTTTAATTTTGCAGACCTGCAGAAGTCTGGCTTCCCTTACAAAAAAAAAGGAAAGTGCGGAAAATGAGCAAAGCAACAGAAATCCGCAGAAGATTGGAAACATGAGAGAATTGCTGTAGGCTGATATAAGCCTAACCAATTGTTGCTCTGTGAGGGGACTTCTATCATGGTCACTGGATTCTAAGATCAACAGGGCCTCCTATATCTATTACTCCCCCTGACAGGCTACTAACGTATATAACACATAACACATAACAAACAATGAACACAAGTACAGACAGCCTGTGAGGCGCAGAAACATGCCTATAGCCGGGTACCCCTCTTACACTTAGGTGGAGTGAGGAAATGTTGGTAAAAAACCTTTCCCAAGGGTTTACGGAACTCGCCCCAGTCAGGCTCGAACCCGATGTCTTTGGATCCAGAGTCCCGCACGCTAGCGACTGAGCTAATCCGCCACTATTGTGCTAGCATGCATAGCAGATCTTCGTCCACGAAATAAATTTATTTTTCACCCAAGTTTTTGGAAATCGGTAGTTTGAGCAGAATGTTCAGCAGTGCAGCAGAAAAAGCTAAAAATCATTAGGACTTAGTGGGTATGATATCATAGCCTCCATACCTCTTTCTTGTAGCCTCTACTTCCATAGCATCATCACCTACAAAGGAAAGAGAAAGCTGTATCATCAATGCTACACCAGAGATGATGAGTAACAAAAGTGTAGCCTCCTCACACAGCGCATCCCAGAACACACAACAGAAGGGATTTATACAGACCAACACGTGTGAGCTCTAGTCATACTTTCCTATGTGCTGTTTGTACCCATGGGACGCAATGGCATTGGCGTGGGCTGCGCTAAAAATAGATCTGTACATGGGGTGTGTGGTTACATTTCTATTTGTTTTAGTTTGAGTGTGGGACCTACGTCTTATTGTCCGTCTCCAATAATAATAATAATAATAATAATAATAATAGAGAGCATTTATATAGCGCTTTTCCCCGCTCTACAGCAAACTCAATAGGACGGGACACTTTGATTTGAAAATTATAGACACAAGGCATGAATACAACCCAAGTCAATCATTGACTGAGTACAGCACATGTACGCCTCTCCAATCGACTGTCGACCTTAGCCCTAGCCCCCAAAATGCAATTTGTAACATCTTGAGTTTACACCATTGTATTTACTTTTTCTGGCCTGTAGCACTGCTCCCCTGTGTGACTCCTTTCAGAAGTCACAACCTAGATCTAGTACACCTTTTTGCAGCCTCTCACTGTATCATGGCAGTGTATGGCTAGTGGATGCCATTTTTTTTTTTCCCCAAAAGGGGAGTCCACATACACAGAAACAATAAAATACACACTGTGCTTATCATAGTAAAGATGGCATTTATATAGCATAGCGCTTTTCCTCTGGAGAGCTCAACGCGCTTTTACATCTATTACTCCCCCGACAGGCTACTAACGCATACAATACATAACACATGTAGTTAATACAAATTATTATCATCGAAGGGAACAGTCTATCATGTCAAGACATGGTTCAAAAGTAAATGCACTCACTACTATGTACACATGATCTTTGATAATGATAATGCTTGGAATGAATGCTATTTATGTCCATATTTTGTAATGTCGACACAAGTATATTGATATGAAAATCAATTTCAAAAATTGAATGTTGTTGTTGTTCGATTTAACAGTTAGACGAGATTAGAAGTCTGATGACAGCTCGCCACTGTTATAAAAAAAAATGACTAATCAATTAGTCTGAACAAAACAACAAATACAAAAGGCTTAAGAAGCACCTTTTTAACATGTACTTTGGCTAAATATCTCCTGCCTTTTGTTATATGTAGAAGTTTGTGACGGTGAATGAGAGGCGATTGCATGTGATTGAGGTGTGCAAGTTCTTAAAATACAATGTAAAGCGCTTTGGGCCCACTTTGTGGAGATAAAACACTTATAAATTATGTTGTTATTATTATTATTACTATGCAGAGACACATGATACTGGAAACAATGTGATGAATTTGCTGCCACAAACAAACCTGAGGTTTGGCTGTTGTGTTGTAGAGTTCTCTTGGAGAATGTTTCTGACTTGGTGCTTCTACCAACTTTTCCTTTCTTCTTCCTTCCCTCTGACACAGTGCCAAACATCTTCTGCATGTCTTCCTCCACTGTTTGGCTCACATCTTCAGACTCTGACAATACATTGACAATCCAGGGTCCCCACAAAATACTTGACATTTGTTTCAAGACCCCAATTCGCTACGAAAATAATGCCGCCCAACATCGAGAATGATCCCCAAAAGTCTATTATCAATGATAAAACGTCAAACTGAAATTTGTATACACACATTTTGAAGTGTAGTCTTCAAACAACAGATTACAACTATTGCTAATATCACTTAATGACATCTTATCTCTCAGTATTTTGCCATCAGTCGATTCAGTTGATGTGGATATGACTATTTTTTCCCCAAAACAACATGAACATTTTAGGCATTTTGCTTTTCCAGACTTCCAGACTTTTTCCCATTTTCCCCATCTGGTGGGGACCCTGACAATCAGCAATTAAAATCTTCAACATGCAAACTTTAGAAAGACATGCAATTTTACACAATCTTCAAGAACTTCATACAAAAGAAGTACATTGTAGTTACTACAGCGAAACTCAGGTATAACGTGAAAACGTGGACTTAATGTTTTTTCTCATTAATACAAAGTTCTCGTTATTCCAGTTTAAAAAAAACATCTCCAGCTATGTCCCTTGATTCTCACAGGGAAGAAGATCATAGTTGGACCAAAATTTGAAAACAAGAGAATCAGAAATTCTGTCTCAAGTCAAGACAAATCTCAAAACGGAACTTTTCAAAAGAGCATTTGAGTGCTAAACTTTTTGCTATTTAGGAAATGTATTATAATGTGTATAGCCCAGGCCCAGTTTGAGTGGAACAGTACTGTAGTTGTGTGTGTATTATTTCTATCTGTGGATGTAGCAGCACCTTAGAGCATGAAAACATGGATTTGTGCGCTATACAAATGACTTTCATCATCATCATAGTGAGGGAAGAGGATGAAGGACGAGTAGACAATCACCATACAACTCACCTCTGGTGGCCCAGTCACAGGCTTTGGCGTTTGCAAGGCCAACATTCTGAAGCTCAAAAAAAAGAAGAGTTTTTTTTTGTGTTCATGTTATATTTCAAGCAAATAGGAATGAAGTCAGAGCTCAGAAAAAAGTATGCACACATTTTATTGAATATAGTATCCTACTTTGATCATATATGGTTTTTGAATTTGAAACATCCTCAAAAGGATCTGTCTAGGTATTGGAAGTGTTAATTACACTTACAAAGAATACCAATCTTCTTCTTACAGTGAAGAAAAACTTAGCTAATGCCTTACACTTCCTGAGTCAATGCATGTCAGAATTAATACATTCTCAGCAATCATGTGATTATGACCAAAACCATTCACACAATACCACTTCAGGTATGTTTGCCAGGAGGTTGAGAAAGTGCTTGACTTTACTGTAATAATAATATCAAATTTATATACCGGTTTTTCTCTTTGAGCTCAAAGCGCTTTACAGCATACTATACTATCATTACCCGGACAGACCTGTTTCATTCCAAAGCAATCTCAACCTCCTGGGAGGTGCACTGACGTTATAATTTACATATAAAAGCATGTATTCATCTTGCTGTAGTTCAAAGAAATGTGCTTATAAATGCAATGCATTGTAATTATACTTTTGATTACTTACAATCAGCCTTCCTTGAGTGATTGTGCCTTTTGTCTCTCTCTTGTAGTGTCTTGGAAACAAGGGTAGGCAAGTCCCTTTGCCTGACTGAAGAGTCTGTGCACAGTCAGTAAACAGTGAGAAGTCAATGGAAACTTTTCATTAACTCTTTCCGGACGTATCGCCGATATATCGACAAAGTAGCACTACCGTTGCGGACGTATCGCCGATATATCGGCAAATTTGCGGTATTGTCATTTTGTTTCGTTTAGAGCCCGCATTTCTAATATTTACTCCCACATTGCTAGTAGAAAACTTGGAAGGGGTTTCCCACAACATAACATCCGTTTTTTCCACTAGAAGAGCTAGATTTAACAAGAGA
>JAUELK010084469.1:0-12021 GCA_031471215.1 Gastropteron pacificum | reverse complement strand
CCCCCCCCCCCCCCCCCCCCCCCCCCCCCACCCCCCCCCCCCCCCCCCCCCCCCCCCCCACCAAGTGTAATATTACAGTACACTCGTCATTTATAGTAAAAAAAATAGTGCCGAGTATGTAAAATTGTAATAATACGGAATAGGGGTATTCTTTGGCTTCTGTAAGAAAAGTGTAATAGGGGGGGGGGGGGCACAAAGTCCCCAAAATGGTGTAATAAGATATTTGAACAGCCCCCTACTCCTTGTGATCCTACATTATGTACACAGATTTATTGATTAGACCCAACTGGGCATGATGCACCAATCAATGGATGTTTTCATGTTAGTCGTCTATGTCTCTCTTGATCCAAGAATCTAATAAGAACAATCAATGACTTGTCATTACAATATAGGAAGAATGAGTGGAATTTGAATTTTTGAATTAATTTGATACTTTATGTTTACACTGAACTTTATGAGTTATTATCACATAGGCTCTGTTGCCCTCTGTTTCCTTGAAAACTCTTTTTGTCCTCTCCTTTCCCTTATCTCTCTTTCTTTTGCTGGCTGTATATTTTAAGTCTCATCGCACTTTTTGAGATATTATTTTTACTTCTCTGTATTTTTTTTATACATGAAAGATGAAATTGGAATGATTCTTTTCCACTGTATGTCCTAATGTTAACCAATTATGTGACTTTATGATTCTGCTGGCAACTGTTTTTGCAAGGATTTCGCAGAATTGTTGTATCAATAAATTTGTTGAAGCAATGATCAGGATTGTCTCCTCCTTTTGTTGTTGTTGTTTACAATTTTTTGTTTTGTTTCTTTACAATTTTTTTGTTTTGTTTCTTTACTACATTGTGTCTGTATGTTTTTTGCAAGAATTTATGTGGTATCTGTGTCAAATGGTACAAGTCATGAGTTATAATTTCTTTCCGTGCCAGTGTATTGGATTTAAAGTTTCCTGCTAAGCTGGCAACTCAAGTGAGCAGTGAGTTAAGTGTGACAATGAGACTGTTCAGTCTGGTGGCCAGGTCAACTATGTGTCAGTCTCTCAGGTGAAATATCCTGGGTTCATATTCAAAATCGAAACTTGGCATGTTGAAACATTTTGTATTAGAGAGTATTTTCTCACCCTGCACAAAGTGTTCTCATGGAAACAGTGTGTGACCTTGATTAACTTACTTTATCTTTAACAACAGGCACAAGAGTACCTACATATTTTCATAGATTCATTGCCTTTCAAAAGTTGTTAGCTTGAGCTATTGAGTTTCTTACTTCTACAGCCAAAACAAAATTGCAGAACAGCATCAAAATTATTCTTACAAAGTTTATTCTTTAACCATACACCAATCTGTGGATTAATACATTCAATGAGGCGTATCATGTATAAAACAACCATCTAATGCTGCGATAAATTACATAATTTGCTGCAATAATATCCACCCTTTCAACTACCACTCTCAGTAAGTCTGAACTTGGAAATTCATGTTATATTTTTCTTACTCTAATGAATGCAATCATTGTGATGCATATTCTTGAAATCTTATCTCTCCCAACATAGTGAACAACTTGCTGTCAATGTTGTTCTATTTGAATGTGAACAGATACAAGATACACACAAGAACCTGACAGTATTTACAAGTGCATTACAAAACATCTCTTGAGTATATAGATCAATAGATCATCACAGAAAGCTTGTCATGTATATACATATATAAGGCACAAAAACATAGATACGAATCTGAGCGGTTAGACAGACAGGAATATTGGTCAGCAAATCCGAATAGCTGGAAGCGTACATGAAATATCTATAAAATTGTTGGCTAAATGCCTTTGTCAATAAATTAAAAGATATAGTTATAAAAGATATCACAAGTCAAGCTTATTGCTCTCATAACAAGAATACAAAAAGTGTATCAAAGATTTTGAGAAAAATAAAAGAGTAATACAAATTAAGGCAACAAGACCACAGTAAAAAAAATGCACTTGGGTAGATGGGGATGGAAGTGAAGTATTATATTCTAACAATGAATGAATGTCAGCATTGAGTTGATTTGTCATAATTAAAATAGGAGGGGCGGCTGAAAAGTTCTCAAATTCTGTGCAATCATAGTCAAAAGGCTGGGGAGTGTGTGTGTGAAAATCTGTTATTGTCTTATCAAAATTGAGCAAGTTATTAAAAAATGTCGAGAAATCATCAACCGCCCCTCGTATATATACTGCATAATTTGCTTCCTATCATAAAATCAAGAAATTTGATAATATATGTAATACATATCAAGTTTTCAGAGGTTATGGCACCTCAACAACACAGGGACATATTGCCATAGTCTCCCATTGCTCTGGGGGAAAAAACAAAAAACAAAACAATTTTCAAAAAACAAACAAGAGTGCAAATGAACAAACAATGTTCAAAGTTTTGTGTTTTGGACAGTCAAATCAGTCTATATCATAAAAGTCTGACATCCTTTTTGCTAGCACTACTGCTTTCATCTGTGGTGAAGAAAGGTGCCTGTGCAACATGCGCACAGTGGCACCCATGCTGTCTCCCCACACCTTCATTACAAGAGCCATGGAATGGGGTGAGCGCATTATTTCCCACTGTTCAACCAGAGCCTCTGGAATCCCCACTCTGTAGGCTATCAGACGCCAGTCACTGGCTGTGGGACAAATAAAGTGAGATGATGCATTAATATGTGCATGTCAATATACCTTTCTCCACTTTAAATCCCAACAGCGTAGATTCAATAATGGTATTGGACTATATTATGGTTGGTAAGGCATAATGGTTGAAACATACAATTTGTCAAAATATTGAGCTTGGATTCAATTTTGCTTATAATGTATGCTTAATGTTTTTAATATCTTTTCAAACAATAAAGACAAAATTAATTGTTTCACACAAACCAACATTGTTTGTCAAAATGAAGTTTTTCATATTTATTAATGAAAATGTCAGTCTTGTTGCATTTTGACACTTTACATAAATCATTCATAATTGTTCTTTCTCTTTTTGTATTTTACTTATGATTGAAACACTGACAGGTGATTGACAAACCTTTTTCTTCATTCCATTTTTTCTTAAAATAATAATAGCCGGTTTTATATAGCACCTTTTCTCTTTGAGCTCAAAGCACTTTACAGCATATTATTGCCCAGACAGACCTGTTTCATTACAAAGCCATCTCAACCTCCTGGGCGGCATACTGGTAGGGCATGTAATGCTTCCAGCGCACATACCAACATTCTGACAATATCTTTCACTGTCTATAGTCGGGTACCCATTTTACACCGGGGTGAGGTGAGAAAGTCGTGACAAAGTACCTTTTCCAAGAGTACACCTGGTGGTGGATAAGAAAACACTCTAAAATCCAAATCGAGTCGGCACGGCCAGGGATCAAACCCCGGACCTTTGACACGTGAGGCCAACACTCTGACCAGTTCACTGCAATATCACTAGTGAATTTGAGGAACTAGTTATCACACAGATTGTTTACAATCTAGCTTAAAATATAAAGGCCTGGAGAAACAGTTTACATAGAGCTATCCATATTTCAACAGATATCAGAAATAAAGTGATAGTGACAGATAAGTCACAGATAAGATTTCCAAAAAATTGTTTCAGATGTTTTACTAAACTTCAAATGACTTTTAAAATCTTATCCAAGACCAACAATAACAATTTGTTTGATACCTTATATTCAGCAAGAATTTGAGCTCATAAAGGAACACATGGTGACATAGTATTGACTCACAATTTCCTTTGCGCTTGCTGAGTTGACGAATGATCAAACTCCGAAGCCCTTGATGCATGTCAAAGATATGGGTATCACCTGGAAGCTTCTTCTCCGGCTGTCGTCATGGACAAGAAAAGATTATATGTTAGCATAACAGCAAACACAACTAAGCACCGGATAATGTTGTTATGTGTTGTTTGTATGCATTCCATTCTCTTAAGCTCCCTTAAAAAAGAAGAATACATGAAGCACAGATTCATGTAAAAAAGATCTTTCCCCACCCTACAGCAAGCTCAAAGTGCTTTACAGCCACTATTACCCCAGCAGATCTAATGTATCCCAGAGCTTTCTCAACCTCTTGGGAGGCATACTGGTAGTGCTGCCTTGGTCGGCGCCAAGCGCACATACCAACATATGGACAAGATATTTCACTGTCTATAGTTGGGTACCCATTTTACACCTGGGTCAGGTGAGAAAGTCGTGACAAAGTTGAATAAGAAAATACTCTCAAATCTAAATCGAGTTTGTACGCCAGGGACTCAAACCCTGGACCTTTAACTCGAGAGGCCAACGTTCTGACCACAAGACCACCAGATATATGAGAGGAGGTAGTACTGTGCCGTAAGGAAAACCTAATTGGTTGGAAATACTATAAGAGAAACAGTTTGATGTATAACATACAATGTATGGATTCAATGTGGCAAGTATCAATTGTATGTAACAGGCATTGGAATTTATAAGCAATCGTTTGGGATTGTTAAAAACTATTGCTCACTTTTTTTTCTGCCTATCATGCAAGCAATGAGATGCCACAGATAATGTGTATATGATCAAGTAACAGTACAATTTTTTTTTTTTAGAGAAAAGACAAAAAATGTCTCCAATAACCTTATAGACAGCAACTTCTTCAAAGGTGCATGGAAAACTAAAAACTATACAAAAATTGCTCACAGGATCAAGGTCAAATTTGTCTGCGGCACGGGGTGTGAGGTTGATGCTGCGAGCCTTGGGATTTAAAAGGTTGAGGTAGAGGGAAGGAATCTCTGGCTCCTGATTGGATGTTGTGGTAACTCTCGATGCGCTGCTCATCTCTGTCATAGCTGTTACTGTCGAAACACCTGTCATTCCTGAAACATCACTTGTTGCCGACAGGTTTGACATGCCTGACACACCAGAAACTCCTGACATTGGCCGGGCTTCGAGTACATTGACGTCTGGATGAAGACCACCATTAGATATTGAACTTTCTTGCAAAACTTGTTTTGGTGTCACAAAGATGTGGGTGCTGCCTGAAAATTCCAAATATACACATTTTAAATAAACAGTAAAAAATGGAATCATGTTCACTCATTGTATTTGTCAGACTTTTCATACTCTTCAAATTTGCCATTCATTAGTGTTTCATAATACTTCATACTTCTTGCCTTTGTCATCATTTACAAAACAAACCAGATCACAGAAAGCAAATGCTGATTTTGACGCACTAAGCTAAGATACACAATGTTATATTTACACATTAAGAGAAATAAATAAACTAATATTATCATGGTACTCTTCTATGTGCACATTGCTGTATCAAACATGTTCAACTTTTTAAACATTTGTTTGGCAATACAATACAGGGCATAATAATAATATACATCTGTAAAGAAATTAATGTTAACATCTGAAATAAAAGTCCAGTGAGAAAAAGTGAACTTACAACATTCATACCAGAGCCTTTTCCCTTGAACTCTCAAATCCTCAACTGTATACATCCTTTCCATGTCCTTCAGTCCATTCTCCACCTTTAGTTTCATCTTTAACAATTTCGCCAGCTCTGAGCTCAATTGTGTGATGCGTGTCTCCAGCTCTTCTAACCTGACTTCATAGGCACGCAAACTACTGTTTGGAGTTATTGTGATATTTGTTACCATTGATTTCACATCTGACTCTGGTACATCTACCAGTGCAATTCCTTTTGGGGGTTTATAGCCATCAACATTTACATCCAACACGTGTTGGACGATTGCGTGTAGTTTATCTCGATAATATGTTACATTTTCTCGTAGGTCTGAGTTTTGTTGTCTATACTCCTCAATCGTCCTTCGAAGATTTATCAATAGAGCATCCTCAGCTTCTATTTCTGTCTTCTTTCCTTTACCAGACTTGGGGCGCTTCCCAGACTTTCCTTTTGGTGCTCCTTTTTTAGACATGGTTCTGTAATAGAAACATAAATGAAACAGACAATGATACAATGGACTCAACAGATTGAGATGCCGAAAGATGTGATATTTCATATGGTTAAAACATTTTTCTTGGACAGACAGGATTGTATTTCCTATAAGAAGTCAGAAGTCAAGAGTCAGAATTGTTTAAAGGTGTATCCAGCTAAAGCCTACAGTCCTACCGACAAGTATGTGGTAGGCACATCTTTTTCTTCTTCCAATAAGTTGGATCACTCAGATTTGAGTAGTACTCCAACGCACATGATACAATTGTGACTCAGCCTTTCGACCCCTAGAGTAAAATATGGTAAAAAAGGTGAGTTGTGTAAGTAATGACATGGCTTGTGCAAAGAAGTCTCAGTTCTTGCTTCACATATTAAAATTAAAATATAGTAGGTGTATAATGTCCCTGGATATCTGGATTGAGAGGATGCAGATATAATAAGGTGATTGAAGGGGATATCAACGAGGACAAGTTTTGCCGTAAGAAATATAGATAGTTTAATGGTAGCCCTTCTCTCTGCTAGCGGTTTCCAGTTAGGTTTTAAGTTGCACCATATTATCTTTCATGCCATCATGTTTCTAGCTTAACTTATTCAAGATGAATCTGGCGGCTCTTTTCTGCACCTTTTCAAAGTCACCTACATGACTTTTTGGTGGTGGAGGTCCAAGGCCACACTCCTGTATTCTAAAATAGGACAGACTAATGTCTGATAGCAGTTAGCTTTGATTTGCCTTGGATGGTCACCAATGTTTCTTCTCAGAAATGATAATACGTTGTCAGCTTTCTTGATCATACTTGAACTTGATGGTTGGATGAAACTACAAACTGATATTCACTATTGAAAGGAAAGAGAGGGGTGACTTTACAATCAAAATACCTGTAGCCACTCCCTTTTCTGAGTAGTCTGAGCAACAACAAAAAAGAAGAAAAGCGCACTCAGTAAGTAAACCCAAACACTAGGCCTACTAACAGCAACAGTAGCAACAGTATGACACTGACAATAACAGTAAAATTGACTGTTCAACTAATCACTACCAATCATTAAACGTTCTATTTTGTGAAGAGAACTGTACTTTAGGCACAAAAAACAAATATTTATCTAGGGCTTACATAGAATTGTACATTCTTGTTTAATACTTTCTTTTAAAATCAAAGCTCAAATGTATATTATAAGATCTCTACCTTCTCTTTTATTTTTTCGGTCGCGCACTTCAATCGGCGGCCATTAGTTTACATTAGTCACCAGCGTCACTAAGAACCATTCACAGCGAGCCTAACTGCGATTGGTGGGCTTGTCACTTCCGTAAACAGCAATGGCGGCACCCGATGAGATTATAATTATGCTTTTCTTCGATACTGGATCAATAGTCAATAGCACTTCAAGATTGCTTCCAGAATCAAGACACAAGTCCAGTGTACAAGAGCAACGCCATCAAGATGTTTTTGTTTAGAGTCTAAATCTCATAACTCAGTCCTTTAGAATCATCCCATCTGCTTTCCTCTGGTAAGTGAGCAAGAGACAAAAAAAATTGAGGGGGTGGGCTCGGTCGGTATGACTCTCCTCAGCTGGTGTCCGTGTGTCTGTCTTTTAATGAGTCAATCACCGGCATAGGACGAACTGTCAATGACACAATACAATAGGCTACCGTGCGAAGTGACTCAGGTAAAATGATTCAGTCAATCAATTCATTGGAGCATTTTGATAGAGCAGTCCAATCTAATATATAATATAGTATAGAGTAGAGATCTAGATCTAGTCTAGTAAAGGATGAATGCATTGCCAAGCTCAAGCACAGACAGAGCAAAAGTAAAAGTAAGCTTTAGTTTTTATTTGCACAAACATGTGTGCCCATTTATGCTGTTATAAAAGACATAAGTGGACCAAGTAGTAGTAGTAGTCTACAGTACAGCCAACACTGTCCTTACAGATCTTTTTTTTCCCCCCTTTGCTTGGTGTGTACAGTTGGGCCCAGGACTGCCAGGAGTGCTAATTAACAGTGTTTCTTCACCACACTCATTAATTATTAAATAAAGATCACATATGTATGACAATAATCACATGGTGTTTTGCATCAGATAGGTTGTCACAATGTTTACCCAAAGGATTGTTGATGTGTTGTCTGCTACTTATATTTCACACTATTCTAATTCACTATTACTATTCGATCTCAGACTTAGTGTAGTGACTTAGACTGAAAGTCTAGATATTAGAGATAGTTAGAATGTAAAGAAGTATGTTGTCCAATAGATTTGCATTTGACTAACCACCATGATACATATTTTAAAAATATAATATAATATATGATGCTCAGTGACATTCTCGTATGCTTACGATCAAGATAAGCTTTGGGTTCAAAAATGTTTTATCATAAAGAAAGTGATTTAGTGTTTCAAGTGAGACTCCTTTTTGTTTGTAATTTTAAGAAATAAGATTTAAGATGATTATTATTGTTTCCCTTTTAAAAACTCTTCTAACTTTACTGTTCTTCTCTTCATATTCATAGATAATTGTCTTTCAATACCAAGAAAGTGGCTGTCTATATTTACAAGAATTAAGTACCTTTGAAAATAACTAGTTCATTTCTTTGTTTTCTTTTTATAGGTTGCCAGAGATGTGAATGCCTGCTATGCACAGAGCTATAAACATAAAGCATCGAGTTGTAAAAAGAGTTGACATCTGCAAAGCTCCACTTGCCACATTTGACACTATAGACTTAGGGGACGAGGATGGGTCAGGACCTGAAAGTCCAGAGAATAGAAAATGTGACATTGCATCAGAGACTCAGCTGCAGCACTCGACTGTGACAGCGACCAATCTCAACATTAAAGATGGAGGCTTGAAATCGGGAACCATAGGTGGAAACAGCTCCAAAAAGTCCCTGTCCCAAGTTGGCGGGGAAGAAAAGAGGGGTGGGCATGAACAAGCAGCGGAAAAAGCTGCTGAGCAGGGTGATCACCATGTGAGGCCAACGGGGAACCTTCCGTGTCAGGCTCCCATTAGTGGACGTGGGGACCAGGACCAAATTGTTTGTGTTGGAGCCAAGGCTGAAGCTGCAGCCCAGGGACACCCAGATGATGCTATAGGACCTGGATACACTGGCACTCCTCCTTCAAGTACTATAGGCAGGGTGAACATCCCCATTAAAAAACAGGACTCTGAGTCGTCAACATCGTCCTGTGGTACTCCTACTGAAAACCCATGCTCCTTTCAGTCGACTCGGCCCAACATCAGCCAAATTGGTGTTATTGAGGCCAAGGCAAGGCATTCACCATCAGCTGCTGCAGATTCTCAGTGCATGCTTCTCCCTGAGAATTTGGATCCGTCTCAGATTCTTTCCCCTTCCAAGCGGAAAGCGTATGAGAGGAGAATAGAGAGATTGAAAGTAACGACATCACCCATAGCCCGGCCTAGGAGCACAGCCCCCATCAGTGTGGTCACACTTGATGAGTATGCAAACATCAGCAGTTCTCCTGAAGCCTCACCTGCCTCGCCAAGCCACATACAAGACAAGCTGAAAATAACCTTACCGATTGATGAATTTACCAAGCCCAAAACTCCCAAGCTCAGTTCTGCCAGACAGCCAAGTTCTGAAGAACGAGAACGTGACGCCAATTTTGAATTCACAGAAGAGATTCTGTTCAGCAGAACCAAGTCAGCTCTAGTGGTTGAAGAGGATGGTCAGTTGCCTCTGTCACCTCGGAGGGTTCTCATACCACCTAGCTTGACTCCAGCTACATCCCCTAAACTGTCAGCATCGCCAAGACTTTCCTCAGCAGAGGAACCCTCACAACAAGAAGAAGCAGTGGCACCAAGGCTCGTTTACATCCAGGAGTGCAACGCAGCTCAGAAGTTTTTTGGTGAAACAGTGGACGACCCTGACCAAGACAACTGGGCCAACTTTGCAGACAGCCCTGTGTCTCTGGACCAGGCCGAAGTGGGATCTGGTCCCAAGACAGACATTGACGACAAGGAAAAGGCAGACCTAGAGGACAAAGAGAAAGACACCCTTCAAAAAGACGAGGATTCCTCCACCGGGTCTGCATTCCCCACAGGTCAAGGAGCAGAAGCTGGCATCCTCACTGAGAAGCTGGAAGCTACCAGTTTGCTGAGTGAGAGGATCCAAGGTTCACAGGGAGCAGTTCAAGCACGATCAGCCCTGCAGGTGTGTGAGGGTGGCCATCTGGCAGCTGACGGCGTCACCCCTGAAGACTTGTCTTTGTCTGGCCCGCCAGGCGTACAGGAAGAAATCCTCACCGTAGGCATTCAGGAGTGTGAGGAGACGAGGGAGAGGAAGATTGAGATTGATCTGTGTTCCAGTAGCGGGGCCTCTAGTCCGGTGGAGTCTTTCCCGGCATCCAAGTCTACATCTGATGCCGACCTAGATCAAAGTTAGGTCTGCGTTCTCCTCTCGGAGATCCTTCAAACTGCTAACACATTTCACAGCACATTACAACACATTGTCCTCCATTACTTGTATTTAAATGGTAAATTCTGCTGAAAATCAAACACGCAACAAAGAGACACAAACAGTGGCTTGACACAGTCAACAAAGCTCACTTACACACAACGAATGCACACTTCGTTTTTTTTTCTCTCCATATTATATTCATTCTGGTGATCACACATTAGACATACTACTACTTCAATGAACAAATTCAACCTGGAACAGTCTCTCCCTCTGCAACCATCTTTTTCAAACATCTGTAGCCATTAGAAGCATTCAACGGCTGTCAAGGGCAACCAGCTCACAACACATGGGACTAGAGAACAGAAAACAGTGAACGCATCTCCTCATCTCATTACAGACACCCAAGCAGTCCTGGCCGGGATCTTTTCAAAGGTAAGAGAACAAAACAGTCCTGTGTCTCCATTTCATTCTACCTCAAGCTTCTATGTTGATGTTTTTAATGAGCTATTGGATTTTGTTGGTGTTTTTTCTATCCTGTGCCTCACTGAGTGTGTTGGCGCTTGGTTCTTAGATGTTTTTGACTTTTTGAATCCACTCTTACTTACATGGAATTTTGGTGATGGACTAAGCGGGAATGTAGTCAGTGTCAGATTTGTTGTTTCTAATGGGTTTAATGTTACTTCATGATTCAAGGCTTTGACAGTGATATTTTGAATGCTTTTCATGATCTTCAGTGTATAAATTGTTTGTATACATGTTGTTAGTATATATATATGTTCATATATGTGTGTCTTCTTCTTTTTCTTCTATCCCTTAGCCTGGTGGGCCTTAGGGGCATCACAATCACATGCCCTGGCAACCAACCACCTCCCATTTTCCAGATTCTCCGCTTTCCTCACTGTGTCACTCAGCCCAATACCTGTCCATTCATATATGCTATCATCCCATCGTTTCACCTGTCTCTCTTTCTTTCACCTCCACCGTGCCTTATAAGAATGTCAAGAGTTTGTACCCAAGAACCCCCCCCCTCTCCACACATGTTGTATATGAAGTATGTTTTTAAGTATGATATAACTAGACTTCTTCGGTTCTTGAATCTATGTTATTGTCTAACATCTGCTAAATAGGCACAGTATTGTAAGTGAAAGAGCTCAAAGCGCTTTACATCTATTACTCCCCCGACAGGCTACTAACGCATACAACACATAACACATCACATACATTGAACAGAGTACAGGCAGCCTGTGAGGCACAGAAATATGCCTATAGCCGGGTACCCCATTTACACCTGGGTGGGGTGAGGAAAAATGTGGTAAAAAATTTTTCCCAAGGGTTTACGGAACTCGTCCCTGTCGGGGCTCGAACCCGAGGTCGTTGGATCCCGAGTCCGGCACGCTTCCGACTGAGCTAACTAATCCGCCACACTATAGTCAGTGAAGTAGGATCATCCATCGTCTTAGTCTTTGGGGAGACAACCACATCTATCCTGTCAAAGCTCGACAAACACAACGTTATACCCGATTATAGCCCATTGCGACGCCGTGTGTTTTTCGTCAAAAAGAGACGGAATTATTTATAGGCCCCACGTCTCGGCCTGGGAAAGGGTGTTAGAGAAAGAGGGAGTCGATTGATCGTAGGAGGCAGAGTCGAGTGGGGTAAAGGGGGGGGGGGGGGGGGGG
>JAUELK010084358.1:994-11170 GCA_031471215.1 Gastropteron pacificum | reverse complement strand
TATTATCCGGGACATTCCTTTAACCAGCATTCATATTCATATATTATCCGGGACCTTCCTTTAACTAGCATTCATATATTATTATCCGGGACATTCCTTTAACTAGCATTCATACATTATTATCCGGGACATTCCTTTAACTAGCATTCATATTCATATATTATCCGGGACATTCCTTTAACTAGCATTCATATATTATTATCCGGGACATTCCTTTAACTAGCCTTCATGTATTATCCGGGACATTCCTTTAACTAGCATTCATATATTATCCGGGACATTCCTTTAACTAGCATTCATATATTATCCGGGACATTCCTTTAACTAGCATTCATATATTATTATCCGGGACATTCCTTTAACTAGCATTCATATATTATCCGGGACATTCCTTTAACTAGCATTCATATATTATCCGGGACATTCCTTCATTCATATATTATCCGGGACATTCCTTTAACTAGCATTCATATATTATCCGGGAC
The DNA here is from genome assembly GCA_031471215.1 of Gastropteron pacificum. Taxonomy (NCBI): domain Eukaryota; kingdom Metazoa; phylum Mollusca; class Gastropoda; order Cephalaspidea; family Gastropteridae; genus Gastropteron; species Gastropteron pacificum. Next base: position 10,685 of record JAUELK010084358.1, on the reverse strand, counting down.
ATTCCTTTAACCAGCATTCATATATTATCCGGGACATTCCTTTAACCAGCATTCATATATTATCCGGAACATTCCTTTAACTAGCATTCATATATTATCCGGAACATTCCTTTAACCAGCATTCATATATTATCCGGGGCATTCCTTTAACCAGCATTCATATATTATCCGGGACATTCCTTTAACCAGCATTCATATATTATCCGGGACATTCTTTTAACCAGCATTCATATATTATCCGGGACATTCCTTTAACCAGCATTCATATATTATCCGGGACATTCCTTTAACCAGCATGCATATATTATGCTATTTGTACAAAAGGGACGCGCTGGTTTGTGATGTACTCCATCAATGTTGTACAGGCGGCCAGAAACCTGCTAGCTCGCCTGGCCTATCACTGGACTGGTGACCCTGTGAGACATACCATGGGATACTCCTCCATCTCCGAGGTGAAAAGGTTCAAATCCCCGCCTGGATGTGTGTTTGATTCTGTGAAAGCTTGCTTCTTGTTGGTTGGCACACCTCTGTCGAAGCTCAAGGTACGTGTATATGGGGAATTCTTACATTTATGCTGGCTTGGATCGAGCCTGTTTTGGGCAATCGTCATAGTTTTCTTTCATATTTGTTCTACTCATTCACGTTAAAGTGTACAAGCATTGTGGTATTAAGTAAAGCAAACAGAGAGTAGGAATTGGAATCGTACTGTATATTGTATGCAATTTAACATTCACTGGCGTTGGTGTATAAAACAATATTATGTAGTTAACATTCGTTGTTTAGCTACATGTTCACGACCCTTATCCTTCTCATGTTTTCGTCCAGTAGGTAAAGAGAGTGATTATTCTTTTTTAAATGTGTTTATAAAAATGTGTTTATAAAAATGTGTTTAGCTTGTGTAAGCTAGTTGTTTTTTCCTGTGACTGATCTCGATGTCTCTATGTGTGGTCTCAGACCTGGCCAATGATGCGAGCCCAGCTATGTCATACAGGGAGGGAGGGAATCCTCATGAACATGGCCCAGTTTGATCCAGCCAACCTTTCCCTTACATCGTACAAAATGGCGGACAGTCTCATCCGGAAGTGGCATGAGGAGGAAGTGGCCATTGTCAGTCTGGAGGCCGCTACATTCTGGACTTGGGTAAGAACGGTTGACATTACCTCATTGATGAAATACACAGTGTCCTAAAAATCAAGCAAAGACTCGAAGCTGTAAAGACTAACGGTAGCATTTCGAGATTGAGTTGGTTGTGAACATTCAGAATAGACTGGAAAGATTGTGCGAACATCTACAAGGGTTCTTCGTGGTGTTATATCTTGATCAAATACAAATATTGCTCCCAAGCTTAGAAGCTTTAATAATACATTCTCTTTAATGCTAGTCTCGTGGAAAATAATGAAATACAATGTGTGTTGTTGTTGTTGCTATTCATCAATCAGACGAATTGTATTCTCTACGCATGTGTGGAAATTAGATGCCGTTGTTAAGAAATACACGACGCTAGAGAAATTCAACGTCTATTTCTTTCTGAAAATCAAAGAGTCGGTGAGAAATTCTGGGGGGAAAATGATGACATAATCTTCTCTGTCTTCTTCCACAGGCGAACAATGCCTTGAACAGGAAGTATAACCAGATCCACAAAAGCCCCCGGAAATGAGACTAGCTCTCCACATGGCCGCCTCCCTGGCTGTCCACACGTCTGGGTTACGAGGCAGACTTCCTCCTCACAGGGCCACAGCACAGATTCCAGGACTTGAAGTGAAAACTCCCTGTCTCTTTACGTCCCAGCCATGCCTCTTTTGTCTTCTTGTTGAGTTGTGAAGACTGCACTTGTCTCATAATCCTTGTTTTATCTCTTCACATTACACGATCCAACTCTTGTTGAAAATTATTTATCCATTCGTTTCTCCTTTTTTAAGGGGAGGTGGCGGCGGGGAGTGGATGGGTGGGTTGGTGATGCTAACATCGGTCCCATGAACGTGTAAGTTGTGTTGTGAGTACAGAGTCTATGTAATCATTCACAGTGTTTGCTACACCAAGTGTGGCGTATGTGTTGTATGGTCCAAAAGGGTGGAGCATTCAAAGATACACGATGGTATATCGCATGATTTCCCCAATATTTCATACCAATTAACTTGTGAAGATTTTTAGTTGTCATATTGTTTGATGATGCATAGAAAAATAAATGTGATATTGGTTCACACATCTCATGAATATTGCATACGATTTTCGATTTGTCTTGAATTATTGAATTATGACGCTTCTATTAACGTGTTAGTCAGCGTACATGTACACTTCTTCCATTTAATATTTCACGTAGACAGTAATTCCAAAAGCCGAAGGAAAACAATATAATACATGTACATACATAAGCATAGGAAGCGAACACTAGCACTTGTACAATACGACAAGCGACGTTCGTGCTAGCCCTACAAACAGACCAAAACATCGTTTCGTTCCGAAAACCGAGAGCAGCCCCGCTCCGGAAATTCCCCAACTCCCTGTCTTGTTTGCGAGCAGTTATCGAACAATAAGAGGCATTTGTCTGGCCAAATTGTGTATCCCAGCATTTGCATAACCAGATAGTTTCTTCGATTCTCCGTGGTGAGCAGGGCTCATCCTCACCAATATTCCCAGAAATGGCTCTTTAGTGGGGCCTTAATTCATGCAAACCGCCTTGACAAAGCTCCATCGACTTGGCTTTTGGCTTCCTTCATTCCCACGCACAAGGAAATTATGGGTTGGAGCTTTCCGAAGCAAAGATGCCCTAGAGTCGGATGTGTCATCGCATGGCTTTGAGAATGTAGTGCATTGGTTAAATGGTTGTTTCTTTTCAAGAAAACTGTCTGGCCATATACTAGATTGATTATTGTTACATTATTGTCTCTTGTCCTCTTCGTGTGCAGAGGATCAAACAAAATAGAAATCTTCAGCGTGAGTCACCCCACACACTTCGAGGTGGTTTCTTGTCAAAGGTGATTTCTGGACAGGTTTTGATCGAGCGGCGCCCTGATTTAAGAGGAGTTGCATGGGTTTTTTTCGTTCTCTTTCTTTCAAAATCTTTCTTTCTTTCTTTCGAATTCTTTCTTTCCTTTCTTTTTTCCTTCTAGAATGACATTGTTACTTCCCTGCTAAATCTGTGTGGGAAATCATCTATAATGTGCGAACTATCACGAAGATTGACAAAAAGAAAATGAGAAAACTGAAACCCCACCACTGTGTCTTTTATACTGTCATGGACATGTATTCATAGATATCCCAAATTGTTGTGAATCCCTTGACGATGTGCAGTGAAATATTCATCCTGCGTTCGCTTCTAAGTGTCAAATTACGTCGGTACAAATTACGGTCACGTCAATCAATGGTGCACATGGGTGGTACCCTGTACCCGAGAACACATTCCCTGAGGTCTGACAGGGTCCTGCTGGGAGACTTTGCCACAGATGCTGTGCTCAGCGAATTCAGATGTCCGTGGGAACAAGATGACTGGTATGTTTAGACAGATTCACGGCTTTTTAATGCGTAGATTTCGATGTTTCCATCTTGTCAAATGGATAAAAAAACAAAACAATGGTATAACCATGGCTTCCGTTGCTAGTTTGTACTTGTCGCGTTGAGTGAATGTATTTGAGCCTCCCCTTACACCACATTGGACAAGATGGCTGACACCTCAGTGCGGCAACAGATTTAGAGGATGACCAAAAACTACACTCCCAACAGTACTGAATAGAGACCCGACCCTAATAAATCATCCGCACAAGCTCCAGTCGATCGCGGAGCACAAAAACATCACCGAAACTGCCCAAGATATAAAGAAGTTGCGAGAAATGTCCACCAGAATCGCGAAAGCCTCCGAAGCCTCGCAGACGGAGAACTGGGATGCGCAACGGATCAAAAATAAAGTAACTCAGTTCTATCACATGAAATCAGTATGAATTTACTTTCTGTGGTATCATATAGAACGAAAAATCTAAATAACCATAAAATCTAGGATGTTCAGAACAAAAGCAGATTTTCCCCCTAAGAAATGTCAGAGAAAACAAAATGGATCCACCTTCCAGATCCATAGGGCTCTCAAGACTGTCCTTGCTATTTCAAGATCAAAACTTCTAAAAGTGTTGTAGGGAAACAGAATAAAACAGCCCATTATCCCTACTTGTTCTGTGGACAAAAATATCAACAAGGAAGTCTTAGCGCTGATATCACGAACGATCTTATCACTACAGTGTCATGTTCACATCATCGGAAAGCGGTTTCAACCACTCTCATGACAGCTATCTCTGTATTGCCATCCACGCATTTGCTTCTGTTTTGTGGACAAAACTAGCAATCATCTTTCTCCATGGCTTTGTATACTCTGACAGTGATATCATAGATCGGAGTGTTCAGATGCTTTGAAAGCCCTTGAGATGAGGTGTAAAAATGTTACAACGGAAGTAATTGTCATGTAGACACCTTCTATGATGAACACTGGACAAGGAACGTGCTACAGACTCCTGGAGGAATATGAGGAAAGAGCATTTCCGGCTCCTCCATGGAAGACCATCATTTTCTTTAGCGGACAAGAGAGCCTCTTGGAACAAAATCGAAAGCCAAATACAGAGAGAATGGCCTTTCGAGATGGATGCTTCTCATCATCAGCATTCTTCCGGTGAAAAAAAATCGAAATGATGCAGAATTTTTCTCAACATCCTGGAGAGTTACAGGTGTGGAAACATTGCTGAAGTTTTTCTTTCCACAAATACATCTCTGCTAAGATTATAGCTTTTTTTCAATGTTGCCTGATTCAAAAACATTGATATAACAATGCATGTAATGATGTCTCAGTGGTTTTGGGTTCTTTCACTCATAAGGGGAGTAAAAGATGTTGTTAGTTCGTTGATCTAAGGCAGATAATATCAATGTTTTGACCATCGATGTGTCTCCTATTATGAGTTCGTTGATCTAAGGCAGATAATATCAATGTTTTGACCATCGATGTGTCTCCTATTATGAGTTCGTTGATCTAAGGCAGATACTATCAATGTTTTGACCATGAATGTGTCTTCGATATGAGTTCGTTGATTTAAGGCAGATAATATGAATGTTTGACCATCGATATGTCTCCCATGTATAATGTTTGTCGGGAAAGATATAAAACTCCAAACTGACCTCCCCCGGCCTGCCTGGAACGTCCACAGAGTGTCCACTCCTGCCCCAGAGGACCCCTGTGAGCAAATGTCGTCAAGCGAGAAAGGCTGTCGGCCCTCTAATTCTTTGATGAGAACGGGGCTCGAGGAAATCACAGTGGTTGCAAGCGTTATAGGCGAGGTGGCTGCTCGAGCCGATGCTCATTTGGTCAGGGTAATGGCTACCCTCTCCAGCACCCTCGGCCCACGGTGGCCGACATAATTGTTTCCGATCTCCCAGCCTCTAGGCTTGATTTGCGAGCTGGGAAAACGGAACATATGCACAAAGGACGGTACGGCTGAAGCCTGTCCTAAAACATGCTTTGTTGTCATAAAACGGTTGACAGAATGTGTTTTTAGTTTTCAATATTGTGTATGAAGGTCTCCTTTGTTCAGTACTGTTTTGCATTTCTTCATTAATCTCTTTCTTGAATTACTTTGACGCCATTCTGTACAGATTATTCGATGAGATTCAGAACATTCTGTCATGGCACCAAGATGAGCATTTACTGCTGTCGGCCTTGAACTACAAAGTCAATGGTATTGGTAAAAAACTGTGGGTTGGGGGGGGGGGGGGACTTATTGACAAATATGTTTCTTAGTGTTTCCAACCGCTATAATGCATGTATACGTTTTGAAAAATGTTCTCCAAAAGCTGTGTTTAGTATCCTTGCTCGTATAATTGGGCAAAATAGACACATGCATTGAAATTTGCTTCGCGGAAACTTCCTCCCATGTTAATGAAACATAACGCTTCATTTACTCTAAACCCTTTCACTGTTTTTGTTGTCACTCTGAACGTGTCCTTAAATAACAGACTCGCTATAATTCACTACCTTCAGATTATTCCGAGCTCTGTAGCTGCCCTTCTATCATCAGTACGCACATATGTTTTATACACGTTTTATTTTATTTTTTTAATTTTACAGTAAGTGTTGTTTCTACTTATGTACTCATTATAAATTAAAAATAAATAAAGTATTTAAACATTTCGTACAAGTGATTCGTTTTTTAGTTTTGTTTTGTAGCCCTTTGTCCTACAAGGAATCTGGAGATAAAAGCAAGCATAGTTTTGCTTTCCAAAATTCCCAAAGATTCGTCGTAGACATTTTCCCAGTCCTTGCACTCTGACCAGATCCGGTTCTTGATTTGCAAGCGACAGAGAGCGACATAATTGCGCGATCTGTCACAGGGCCCAGCGCCTGATGACTTTATTTACCGCCAAAATATTTGTCGCCTTGCTCAAGATCGATTTTTCTCAGTGGACACTCCAAGAGTCGTTGGTCATTTGCGCGGGTGAATGAAGATAAGAAATCTCATGGTACCTCGATGTGCTACTCCCGCCTGTGTCTCTCATCAAATATTGATGTCTGTAAAGGTCCCGATGTTTTCATCTTGGGTGGGCACTTCTGTAGTCTTGTCTTTACCAAACTCGCAGTCTGAGGGATGGAGGCCAGTCTAAGGGTAACTTGAATGAGTATACCATTTCTCACCACTGGGCGCAGTCCAGGGCCGTGTTACAATTCACTTTCCACACCATGAATCTGGAACGGCCTCCCAGGATATTTGGGACGTACGATTAGTGAAACAAGTGCGATTAACATTCCTTTTGTTCCAGAGTTTACGGCCTTTTCTCAATCAAAACATGGTGCTCCAAAAGAATGTGCAGAAGAATTATGTGTCAGAGAGAGAGAGAGAGAGAGAGAGAGAGAGAGAGAGGGGGGGGGAAAGAGACAGAGAGAGAGAGACGGAGAGATCGAGATAGAGAGAGAGAGATAGAGAGAGAAAGGAGAGAGACAAAGAATACAGAGACAGAGAGAGAGAGAGAGAGAGAGAGAGAGAGAGAGAGAGATAGAAAGAGAGATAAGGGTTGGGGGAGGGGGCAGAGAAGAGAAAAATGGAGCGAGAGAGCGAGAGGGAGAGAGTGAGAGAGAGAGAGAGAGAGAGAGAGAGAGAGAGAGAGAGAAAGAGAGAGTTGACAATTCACTCAATAGCTAGCTGCAGCGAGCGAAGGTCTCACTGTAGTCAACTGATGACATTGTTCATTATGATAAAAAGTTCCCCCCCCCCCCCCACCCCTCCTCTTTTGTTCCAGCCAATAATCACATCTACAGCCAATCAAGAGCTATTGATCAAACAATCAAGCCAGTTGGTGGCAAATGAACCAAAGTGTATTTTACCAATGTGTAGATTATACACACCGGGGGAAAGCGTTAATGAATGAAGAGGTAGGGACGTGTATGACCAAAACACAATGAAAGGACCTAAATCAACACATTGACTTTCACGAAATTAAGGTAGCCCACTGGTTACTTCCAATCCAATACTAATGCATTAGAATGTAGAGAGTAAAGCCAATTAAGGGTCGATATCATGACAGAGCAAATCTCTCCCCTCCTACGCAAGGGCCCTTCCCCCACTCCACCTCTGTGTTGACTCGACATTTTCTTTAATTTACCCCATTTTCTACTTAAGGACTTAGGCAGAGTCTGATGTGTTTGATGAAATGAGAGGCGATAAAAGCATGACACGTTCCATGTTTGCCTCGAAATACAAGGCACTTCAAAAGAATCACTCCAGACTTTGACACGAGGGTCTGTTGGCCAAACAGTGTCAGCGATCCTGGCCAGGCTCTACCTAGTTTGGCATTCATTCACTTCACAGCGGCCCCCACACTTCACAAGGCTCACACAAACTGGCCACGGCTAATTTATGTGCAAAGATTTGAGACACTGTGGCAAATAGGGATAAGAAGTGACAGGTACAACATAATCGAATCCGCGCTGAATGCGCACCGCATTGTCTACTGTCTAGGCAACTAGAATAAGAATCGATTCCAAACAAAGCATGCCATGCAGTTTGACTTTCACTTGCCGTATTCGCTTGTCGTTGCCTTTAACATTCAAGTATCGCATTCTCTCTTTTCTGATCGAAATGAAATGCGCTGCTGTTTTAATAAATATCGATACAATTTGAACCAAACCCATAACATAGATGTTTTTGAAGGTGGGTGGGATGGGGGTGGGATGGGGGTGGGTTGGAGGGGCGGGGCGGGGTCGTAGTAGTTGAAATTCTAGGTCACGAGCGTCTCTGTGTTTTTATCAATAATGGCATCTGTTGCAAGCCCCCAATCGTGAAGTTCTTTAGGGCATTAAAAAAAAGGCTTTAGTTTTCGATAAGCATCGGAGCAGTCTGGATTTACCTGGCATTGGTACAAAACTGTTGTAGTGCTCTTCAATTGCAATGCTAAAGATGGCACACTGTTGTGAGCATTGAAGTCCAGTGTTATTTTGCACTATCTCCGTATACTGATTTACGTTTGATCTCCTTATCTTACATCATAATCTTAAATCTCTCTGTCCCCGGGAGACACATAAGGCCTTTGACGAATGGCATGTTTTTTCATCATTGGCTCAAGCCCGGAGCTCTATGTCCACCAGACAGGCACGCTAGTGTTATTGGTTGTCACAACAGATCGAAGGCTCTCTCAGACACTTTGCATAAAGTGTGCTACTTGGCATACAGAGATGTTCGATGGTGGGGATTCCCGAACTGGCGTGAAGTGTGTGTGTTCATTGCACTGTGACGTAACTTCCGGTACTCGCTGAGACCATCTACTGGTCAGAAGGTGGTCGATGGGTGGAGAGAGTGATCGGGAGGAAAAGTTAAGATTGGGAAGGGGAAGTGTTCGAGTGCAATGGACACCACTGAGTCTCTTACTGTTTTAACATGAGGGACTGGTGTACTTTCTTGATAATTTAGTAAGTTCATGATATGTTTGGTTAGCGAGGATGGGGTGGGGTTGTGGAAGCGGATCAGTTCTGGGCTGTTGGGTGCAAAAATGAGTTTGAGAATGAGTTTAGCAGTGAGTCTGTTTATGAGGGAGAGAGAGAGAGAGAGAGAGAGAGAGAGAGAGAGAGAGAGAGAGAGAGAGAGAGAGAGAGAGAGAGTGTTGAGAGAGACTGGAAAGAAAAAAAAACACCGATAGGACACAACAACAAAAAACAAAACGAAACAAACAAACAAACAAACATACAAAAACAAACAAACAAATAAACAAATACAAAAACACCACGTCTTATCTTAATTGGCCTCAAGCTTAGAACCTTTGTCCCAGGAGGTAAACTACCATGGTACCCGGCACAGTTCCCTTTCACTGACCACACATACAACATCAAAGAACCGGTGGCGGCGCGGTCTGGGGCCCCTGTTGAATTTGTGGAATTGAGTTTGAATTAATGTAGTTTGAGTCTGCGAGGAGTCTGTGTGTGCTCTGCCCGCACCTTCCAGGGTGTCAGGCGTGTTGGCCCTGCGCCAGACGACGATCCATCGAGCGGCCGGCCAAACATCGCGCCCCACCAAATATGTTTTCTTTGGTATTCATCTATGCGCTGACACCACTCCGGGAGGCGCGCATTTCCATGGATTTTCCTTGCGCCATTTGCTTCTCCTTGCGAGCAAACACAAACTGTGTTGAACAAAACCGTGTGCAAATAAGTTTCTGAATTCTCGAGGGACAATAC
>JAUELK010084246.1:0-22119 GCA_031471215.1 Gastropteron pacificum | reverse complement strand
TAGGCTAGATCTAGATCTAGGCTATGCCGGCTTCAACGAAATGTCGCTGTAAGGCGATACGGTTTTACTCTAATACTGGTATTATATTTTCATGAAGTTTAATGGGTGCCTGAGGAATAAATGAAGTTTCATTCTGAAATTCACATGGGTTTTTACATAGCAGCCAGTTCAATTGCTTACTGGGTGTATTACACCCACGACGTACAGTGAATGTTACTTCCCTTGTTTTTTTGGGGGGAGGTATTGGTAGGCCTACATTTTGATGACATTATTTAAGTACTACTGTAAGTTTTTAGACAAATTGTCAAATAGGCTACACCTTTATTATAATGTTTACCCTTGCAAGCTTTAATATATATATTTTACTTTTTTACTTTCATCTAATCACTTTGTTAAAAGGTAGGGTATAAAATGCTGCTCATTAAAATGTAAAAGTTGTTATTAAAGATATAAAAGTAAAAGCCTTGTTTACGTCTTCACTTGTACTTGTTCCCTTCACCTTTTGCACGTTTTTTTTTCTCCCAGGGTTTCGTTATGTTGTATCAGAGCTGGGAGAGTTTTTACACACGCAATGTTTACAGACGCATCAGGGATTGCTGGAATCGTGTTGTGGCAAGTGAGCCTGGGACACGGCTCACCATCATGGATCGAGTGTCACATGACCATGGGTGGAGTTTTGAGTATGTAGTCTGCTTTGTCCATGCGTCAAACATTTATCTATATGCATTGAATTGTCAGTCAAGAAGCAAAAAAGTTGTCTTTTGATAGTTTTAAGACAATGGCACCACATTTGTTTTTGCGAACCACAGAGGGGGAAAAAGAACCACACTATGAAATTAACACATTATCACTCTAGAGGGGAGAAGGGCAAGACTTTAATAAGTATTGTGATAAATTATTGTGTATGAAATACTGAGATGTTCACGCTCAATTTGTTCCAGATTGACAGGCAAGAAGCTTGATGTGATGAACTTCGGTTCCTATAACTACTTAGGCTTTGCAGAGAACAAGGGCACCTGTGCTGACAAGGTTGTGACCACTGTGCGAGAGTATGGAGTGGGAGTTTGTGCCAGCCCTCAAGAACTTGGTAAGTATGCATAAAATAACACTCTCTCTTCTATATGCTGGTCCTTGGGTATATTAAATAACTTCACATAGTATTTATTCAGACATTTAATTTCGGTTAACTCGTTTGGTCTCCAAGAGGCCCCCAGGCTTGAAACCCATTTAGGATTCTTGGTTGTGTGGGCAATTCATATGATTTGAACCTGTGACAAGGTCATGTAAACAAAGGGTTGGTTAAATTCCTTGTACTACAAATGTTATTTATTCACATTTTTTTCAGTTTAATACCTGTTGTTTTTTGGAAGTAAGACTATCCACCTCCACCATGTTGGAGACAGACATATGTATGGTTCTTTCTCAAGTTTATTTTGATAAGATTTTAAACTCAATCTTTGACAGCAGATTTGTAGGCATAGGTCAAGATAGAAAGTGACAAAACACACACAGACAGAGATGACTTTGGACAAAGTCCTCCCATTGTGGGAAATGTTGGGTTACTCTAGTTAGGTTGTTCTCTTTAATTCTTGATTCATTTAGTCTCTGTTGATGTACTATGATGTATGTATTTCATATCATATTGATCTGACTGAAAGAACAGTAATCTATAAAACCATGAGAACAAGAGTGTATCTAGGTTCAGTAACAGTCATGTTGATCCTGCTAACAATTTACACTTGTCTGTTTGACAACCAGGTTACACAGACATTCATCGAGAGCTGAACAGCCTGGTAGCAGAGTACCTTGGGACCGAGGCAGCCCTCACTATTCCCATGGGCTTTGCCACAAACTCCATGAATATGCATGCACTAATGGGAAAGGTTTGTAGCTCTGATAATTGACATGCATACTCTGTGTATGGACATTATGTGGTACACAGATGTAATGTAAGCAGGCAACAGGTGGAAGAATGAGTAACAGTCTGCTACAGTAGATTGTTCTGTCAGATCTTTAACGGTTCATTTTGATACAAAGTGCAGATCATTCCTTTGTGTTTGTAAATTCCACTTCTCTCTTGTGTTTGATCTCCCTTTTAAATGAGGTTTCAGACATGTGTTCTTATCATTGTTCTTTTAATAGGTATGAAAGACAATTTATTTGTCATTTATAGGGTCTGCAACAGCTGTTTAGTGTTTTTTTCCTTCTTTTTATACAGGCAGCATAAGCTGTTTTGTATATAACAAAAACAGTAATGAAAGATCAAAGAAGTGTGGACTTAATGAATTATCATGACAACCTGTTTTAAACACACAAAGAGTTTCTTCAGTACATGGCATTTGGGATTTTGCTAGTCTATAAAGGGTTTAAAATTGTATGAGAAATTTGTTCTCATAAAACTGTTTTGTTTAAAAGGAAAATTAATATTCTGTGAATAGTATTGTTTTTAGCATTGCTATAAGTATTAGTTTTTCACATAGAGGCTTTCCTCTTGCAAACTCAGACAGTTTGTTTTGTTATCTGTTTGAGGTCTTGTGTGAATATTCCACAGTGGGAAGCAGTGTTGTGCTAGAATAGAGGGGACACAACCAAGTAATTACAACATATTTTTTATGTCACAATATCAAAATGTCCACAGGGTAGCCTGATCCTTAGTGATGAGCTGAACCATGCCTCTCTTATCCTGGGCTCTAGACTCACTGGAGCTGTCATCAAGACCTTCAAACACAATGGTAGGCCTATGTACATGGTATTTCTTCTCTGATTTTTATTTTTAGTCAATTTATAACTTTTAGAGGATTATGACATGGCTACTCATTGTCGCTGATGACTTCACCAGCTGAGATTTTACATGTTTGTTGTATAGTTAGGTTTTTTCATCAATATCTCTGCCATAGTTAGTTGGCCTAAAAAGTTTGTTGGTTACAGATCTTTTTCACATAATTTATTATTCTGTAAACTTTAGAATTGGCTGTTGGCCTAGAAATGTTTTTAGTGAGTTAGAAATAAACTTGGTGAATTTTTTCTTACTATTATTAGGGCTGTTTTGAGGTTACCGTAGAGTGCTATAAAGTTTTATTGCTGTTTTCGGTTGTACATTTTAAAATGCGAGATAATTGGTAAGTGCTCAAAGCTTCTGTTATGTATACTGTCAGTTTTGGTTCGGATGGGTCTTGTGACTGCATTGCACACTTGCATGGAACAAGGGGCCAGTTTTATGGCCTTCCAATCCCAGGTTGCAGAGCTAGTCTGCTTTGAAGAGTGAACAAACCAAATTTGTGCCTGATGAAAACAACAAGATAATGATATTGTCTGTTTCAGACATGGAGGACCTGGAGCGCAAGCTGAAAGACGCTGTGTGTGAGGGACAGCCAAGAACATATAGACCTTGGAGGAAAATCCTCATTGTGGTGGAGGGAGTCTACAGGTGAGAGACAAGGACCATCGGAAACAACATAGATAACACTCTATATGTTATTAGGTAATGGGTTTGTTTTTTTCCCTCTTCTTGTTCTATTTTATAACCTGGTTTTTGTTTGTAGATCAAATTAAAAAAAACTGTTTTCCTAAGTATCAATTAGTCACTGAATCATTATTTGGTAATAGTCAAATTTAAAAATCTGCTTCAACACTTGAAGGACTATTGGTGAGGATCAGCACCAATTCATAATAAGATTTTAGTAGAGTGCTGTGTCTTTAGTGTAAGGTGATTGAAAAGGGCCGTAAAAAGACCACCCCCCCCCAATAAATTTGTTTTTCATTAAATTTGATCTTTCTCTCATCAGCATGGAGGGTTCCATTGTGCGACTGCCTGAGGTTGTGGCGCTGAAAAAGAAGTACAAGGCATACGTGTACCTGGATGAAGCCCACAGCATCGGAGCCTTGGGCCCCCATGGCAGGGGCGCAGTGGATTACTTTGGTCTGGACCCCAGAGACATTGATGTCATGATGGGAACCTTCACCAAAAGTTTTGGTGCCCAGGGAGGTTACATTGCTGGATCCAAGGTGGGTGCTGCTTCTTTTCTCCCTGTGTCATCTATTTTTCAGAGGTCGATGTGCCATGGCTCTCCACATGTAGCATTCATTCCATGGTCTTCCCATCCAGTCTTTGATGTAGTCATTCCATGCTCTTTTATCAGATAACCTCACAAATTATGGGAATATTCCCCTTTTTTGCTTTACTATTGTGAGAATGCATCAACTTTGTTCAATTTTGTCTGATATTAAAAAAAACATGCATACTATAACTATGTAGGCAAACGAAGTACGTATGCACACCTAAAATACTGTTTCTAATTGGGCCATCACTCGGTTTTAGGTCGGTGTGTTGAAAAAGCCTTTTAGCATTTACAGATCTAGTCCTTAGCTTGATTAGCTCTAAACATTGTTATTGTGCGCCTCGAGTCCACATAATAGGGAATTCACGCGTTACAAATGAACCTATCATTATTAGTAGTAGTAGTACTATTATTTTTTGTTTGATTTTTCCTGATTTACTTGCGAAGTTTGTAGACAAACAAAATATAGCCCATGCCAACCTAGAATAATGTTTTTATTTGATCCACCACTCGTTTGATATTTAGAGCCTTTCAGTGTTACAGGGTCGTCCGTTGTAAGCGCAATTGTAATAAGTTTATGATAATGGGGTGATTAATGATATGTGCTCTGCTCCTCCGCCCTCAGAGCCTGGTGAACCACCTGCGGGCCCATTCTCACAGCTCCAAGTACTCTATGAGCATGTCCCCTGTGGTGGCCAGACAAGTCCTCAGCTCCATGCGTATTATGATGGGCAAGGATGGCGGAAAAGAAGGTAGGACTCTCATCATGAATATCATATCTCTATAAACAGGTTTTTCTTCTTTTTGTGTTTATTATACTGCTATAAAAAGACACAAAGCGGACTTTTGAACATATTTGTGAACATAGCAGACACGCAAACAATAAAGTGCTTTTAAGAGGGATAAATATAAAGAGAAAGGCGAGATTTTAATAGTGATCACCAATGGAAATTTGCGGTGTATCTGCAGTTGTTTCTTTCTGCCTTGTGTTTTTGTGATGGTTCATGCAATATGGATACAAGATTCAGATACACCCACCTCAATCTCATTATGTTGTGATCTTATCTAATGCAATGATGCTCTTACATTGTCCATCAGGCTTACGCCGGATCCGCCAGCTTGCCTGGAACACGCGCTACTTCCGCAGGAACTTGCACCAGAAGGGCTACATTATCTACGGCAACAAAGACTCTCCCGTGGTGCCTTTGCTTCTGTACTTGCCATCTAAAGTGCCGTAAGTCTAAACAATTTTTATCTTGACAATGATCAAGCATTGTTAATTGATTGGATGCCTAGCCAGTTAGTAATCCACTCTATATGTTTCTCTTCTATATGAAACGATTATGACTGTAGTGAAGTCTTTAACAGAAAATACACCCTAAAGGTACTTTATTATGTTGAAACACTGCTTGGTTTTAATTGTAGAGGTTTGTTTTTCAATTTTTTAAAGGCTGAATATTATTTATGCAAATATTCGTATAGCTGACTTGTTTTGTCAGTTGGGCACACATTCTTTAAAAAGTTTGTTGGTGTGTTTTTAGAGATCCATCTCGTTAACATTTAAAACCCTAGTTGACCTGCAAAGTGCCCAAAGTGAGAAACTGTCCATCGGAAAAAGACTGCAGAAAAGATCTTAAGACTCAGCTATGTAACAATATAGACCATCAATTTGCTACATGTACAATGTATGTTTTGTTGCAATAATTTCACCCATCGTTTATGTTTTCTTCTGTGTCTTGCAGCATGTTCAGTCGAGAGACCCTGAGCCGTGGCATGGCCACAGTGGTGGTTGGCTTCCCCGCTACCCCTCTGATTGAAACAAGGGCACGCTTCTGTCTGTCTGCCTCACACACCAAGGAAATGCTGGATGAGGTCAGGATCTCCTGCTGTGGGATCTTTACATGCTTTTTTAAAATACTTTAAACGTTTAATCAAGATTACACAGTGATCAATTGTGTCTGGATAAGAACAGGATCCAGTGCTACTAGCTCTTTACATGCTTGTCACAACAACAAAACAACACTTTGAATCCTTAAAACAATCTTATACAGTGATCAGTAGTGTTTAGGTTTTTGCTAGATACGTTCAGGCTCTGGTGTTGTTAGCTCTTAATATTCTTGACATCTTTGTTGTCAAACATTGTTGCTTTATCCTAGCAAGGACTTCATCAGACAATTAAGACGAAGTTGGTCAAGATTTAAAAAGAAAAGCACTCTTTAGCATTTTAAAACTTTCAAACAACATTCCATGATGAATTGATATTTTCTTCCATTTAAATAAAACATATTTATTATTAAATGGAAATCAAGTGTTACGTTTTATTACTGAAGCTGAGTTTGGGCCATATTGTCTGTATTCATTACATTGTAAACTACTTCCCCAGGCACTGAGGATTATTGACGAAGTATCTGACAAGATCCGGCTTCAGTACTCCAGCAAGAAAGCTCCAGAATTTACAGAGGACGACATCCTACTGATTGAGGTGAAAACTTACCTCAAACTCTTGTTTCCATCTCTTAGCTTTTTATTATCCTACTAGGTATTTCTTGTAAAATGATATAACCTCTAAGATTGCTATATTTTGTGCCATGGTGGATATTCCAATCACCTCATTTACATGTACCTCATGTGATTTAACCCCTTTCTCTCAATTATTATTATATTTTACTGAATATATTTGTATGTAATATGCAATATATACACTGTCTTTTACGCATTTGATGTAACATCTTGAGTGAGCTTGTTTTTCTCACAATAAAAGACATTATTTATGCTAAATAAATAAAGAAATTTACAATTCTAAATACAAATAGTTTTGGGGCTATCCACTCTTCAATGTCTCTTTTTACTGCAAAAGAACAAATGATCAATCACTGAAAATCAAACTCTTTAAGCCAAAGAACAGCATTTGGATGCTGCCCCCGAAAGACCAGAAGTGGCTGTCTACTGTCTGAGAACGGAGCGCATCAAACTAGATAAACACCTTTAACTACTTAAATCTCTCCAGTTTTCCAAACAATATATGCTCCAAATGATGTATGATTTCACTGCTGTCCCGAAGGGCTGAAAAAACAATGTCCTCAAAGGTTTTAAAAGTGGAAGAATGTGAAACTTTTACCGAAACAAATATACTGTAATTGAAGCATCAATATTGAATTTTATAACATTAATTAGGTTTCTTGTGGTACATACAGTATACACTTTCTTCATCCCTACTCAGTTGACACAAAGATATCAGACCATTGTTTTTAAGACATTTTGTTTGTTGTTTTGTGTTACAGTGACACTGCTGACTGAAAAGGAAATCTCACCATCACAATCATCTCCACTGCCTGTCCACCTGGTTCTAGCTGACGACACTGAAGGACAAACACTGGCCTAGGACTATCATTCTCCCATCTCTCCTCCTATATACCATGTCAACTTGTTGGTCTATCTATCTACATCTATATTATATTATATATGATATCTGTAACTGTAAATCTGCCAGATTTTGTATCTCGTGTTGTCAACTTTTGGCCGTAAATGTTCTCCCACAAGTATTAAGTATATCAAGCATTACACGAAACACTATTACTTTCCAATGCTACTGGCTTCATACTTTTTACAAGCTGCTATGTTTCTTAACACTTTGATTCTCTCTATTTGCATGTTGTTCTCGTTTTTTTCTCTTTTTCATGACGATATTGATTTTGTGAGAAAAAAAAAAATGTTTCTTATGGCAGCAACTCTTTCAAGAAAGAAATCAAATCTTTCACTTCTTTTTAGTTTGACTTCTTTTCGTCGCTTGGCTTTTCAACAGCCTGCTCTTTTCAGTAGCATCATTGCATTTCTTTGAGAAGGGGATGTTGTCTAGAGTACCGTACTCTTTTGTTTGACAGTAATGGTCTTGAGATGATCTTTTAAGGAAAATAATGTAATGACTTTTGAGGAAAAAAATAACAGGTTGACTGAGAAAGTAAAGATAAATTCTCTTCCTGTCTCCAATATTTTGGCCAATTAAAATGAATTTATTGTAGAGGTTTATTCTTTACATGTAGAGCATGAATTATTTGGGACAACTTTCAAATAAGTGATGATCACAGGGGATCTAAGGGCTCATCCATTTCACCTCAGTTTGCAAATCATGACACACATTTTAGTGTACGATCTTCTGACTTGGTTGTCGGTGACTTTGTGTGATATTTAGTGATGATTGTTTATATTTCCAGCAAATGTTACTTTAGGGTTTTGTTTATTCTTCAGTCCTAAGCAATTTGTTCTTTCTCTCTCTCTCTCTCTCTCTCATTCTCTTTTTTTTCCTCCATTGATTGGACTAATCATGATTTTTTTTGCTTGGAAAAAGAAAAAGATAGGTGAAACATTTTTAGTTTAGATCAAAAGTTTTAAGCGGATATGTTTTTCTCAAGTATAGAATGCATTAAGTAGGAAGCTCTTTGACCACCTTATATAGAGCTAGTTTTGATTTGATCCAGAATCTCTCAATGACAGTAGCAGACCACTGTTAACGTCTGTAAAACATAAATGCTGAAGGAATGTCCATTTTTTTTTTCAGTTGTAATTCTTTGTACTTTCTGTCATCTTCCCATTGTCAAAGCAACCTCTTTTGAGGCATCAGTGTCACTTATCCAGAGCCTATACTTGATTCCTATCTTCACAACTAATCATGGAGAGGGATAACCACATAAATGGCTTCATGTTGAACATTATGTATAAAGTAGCTGTAGAGAGCTTTGAGCTTACTGTAGAGCGGGGTAAAGCACTATGTAATAAATGCCATGTTACCTATTATAATACAATTCTACCAAAAGCTGTGACACCCAGTAGCAGTGGTAGGACCAGGCTATGGAACGACCATGAAGACAAAGACAATCACACTCAGCCGTGCCAGAAGTAATGAAGAGCTAAAATGATTTTAAAAACATCATTGGCTTTTATTGCCTTTCATTTGGTAGTCCTTTTAAACAAAATACAGTAACCAATTTATCTTGTTTGGACAGCAGAAAAAGCTTTAAAATAACTACAATGGAGTATAGACCTACTCTTCTTTTAAAGAATGACAATTCAACCAAGCAATGATGAGAGTTGCAGACAGATCTTTGTATTCTGTGAGCTTGAAAGAATTCAGCCTAATTTATAAGGACAGGAAATGAAGCAAGTAAAATCATGTGTATTAGGAAATGAAGTAAAGTAAGAGAATTTACCTACAATTTTTGCCTAGGAAAGGCAACCAAGTAAATGAATTCACCCATGTGTACTATTAGTATTGGGAAATGAAATACATGTAGTAATGTAAAAGAATCCCTAAAGCTACATGATAGTGAGTGAATGAGCCGACTAAGCTGTGAGTAGTGGTTGTCTTGTTGGAGTCTCCTAGACCCTCTGGCCTCCTGCACTGGGTGTCACTGCTGCCTGCACCTCCTTCATGTAGCACCGCTCTGCTGATTGTATTCATTGATCACAGAGAATTACCTAGATTTGTACCTTTTTTAAATTGTCAACATAATTTACACACTTTATATTAAATATAACAACACGGCTCGTTTTTTTAGAATCAAAATTTGCTCTTAGTCTTAGTATAGATTTCTAGATCTATAGAAACAAGCTTGTATTCGACGTTTTTCTCGCACTTCTAAATGTCATCAATATAAACATTTTAGCATCATTTATCGACAGTTGAAGGCATCATTCTGTCCGGTGATCATATTTATTTCAAGATATAGAGAATATATTTCTTTCTGTGGCCTATGTGGACTCTGCGAGTCAATGCCAATGTTTTATTTATTATGTTAGCCACCTGTGAGACCTGCAGTGATGGAGCCAGTGGCTGGCCTGCTGATAGCAGATATGAAGACCTGTGCTCAGGTTGGAGCTGCTGAAGTGAGAGGCCTCTGCTGGTTGAACACACACTGTGTCTCCATGTATACATGTCAGTAGTGGTGCTCGGACATCACACATGTTCACTTCATTGTGTCAGATGGACCAACTTTATGGAAATGCTCAGAGAAGAAGAAGAAGAGGATTGTCTCATCAAAGTGAAACGAGAAAAAAATTAAGAAGACCATTACCTCATCAAGAGCTAAAGAGAAGAAGAAGACCTTTGTATACTGCAGTTACTACAGCAGTTTGACACTACACTTACCTACAGTTTACAACCCATCGCAAACATCATGACCGATGAAGACAATGATTCAAAATCAGAGTTATATGAAAGTGTTCAATATTTGCAAGTACAAAACTTTGGATGTACATATTCTTCTTTCAATTTTAATACTGTGCCAGCCTTTATGTCATCTTAAAACTTTAATTCGGAGTATCCCAAAAATGTTTCCTTACAACAGAACATGGTGCTATAGCTGAGATAACTTCAGAATATATATAGTCTTAACATTATAACATTGCTCATTATAAAACCTTTGCATTTATCATTTGTGTTCAAATGTTATGGTACAGAATTGTGGAAAAGTTGGAGAATCCATTGAAGCTTCCACAAAATTGGTCCACCTGATAAGTGAGTTATACACGTGTACGAAGGTGTCTTCTTTTCTCTTACAAGCAACTATTTTATTGAACTTTAATCATTCCGTTGGATACCTACGATATTTATAATTTTTTCATAGTGTCTTTTGTATCTTTCAATTTGTTTGTTGATTATTTTGTTTTTTTCGTATTCATGCATCACTTCTCATTCACTATAAACTATAAACACACAGCTGATTATGATGAAACATAACAAGGATTTGGTGATTACTAGTTTGCCCCAGAGGTACTCATTTCCAACATGGACTGCTATTATAGTAATTACGCAATATACAAAAACATGCATTCAACAGTTCCTATCATGTACAACCTTAAGCATTTGTAGATCAAAATTAGTAAATGGATCTATTGTTGTGATTGCCGTTCATGAAGCTTGTTTAAAGCTGATCTCTATACTAAATGTTTTGTTTTGATTTGTTTTTCCACCAAGAGGTTCTGTTGTTGGATAAAGCAGCCATATACAATCACAATTTACATGTCTTTTGGCTTTAATATATGGATGAGTCCTGTTCTAAGTCCTACAATGCTACTTTTTAACAAATTCAAATTGACTTCGTCTTTAACGTCAAAATTGTTAAATAAGACCTGGTGCACAAAAAAAGGTGTGATAAAATCTTCACTTGATTTAAGCGTTTTACTAGATCAGTATTCGTCACCATTTTATACTGTACATTTCTATTTAAATATAAACTGTTGCCATACAATTATTTATGAGTTCTTTCTTTACTGGTCTCTATCAATCTAACGACAATCTCAATATTTAGCCTTGATGGGCTAGCTCAAATTTCCCATGTCTAGGAATGTGCGTCTCCACCGACTGGTCCCTCGGGGTCTCTGTGACGTGGAGTATGCATGGGTATGATTGGACAATGGGTGCTCTGACAGCTGCCTGGAGTGGGGACCTTTCCTCTACCTCCGATATGACGTCCTGGATTACAAACTAAACTTGTGTGTGTCCGCCCTGTAGGTCTACACTAGATCTGGGTTGGGTTTTTTTCAGGGATCTCTGGATAACAAATGTGTGTATCCGCCCTGTACATTGCAGGATGGTGAGGATACTCAGGTTTGTCAGGGATCTCTGACCACAGGCCCAGGACAGAAGGTAGTCTGCTCAAAGAGATGGTTTGAGCATCTCTCGCATTTAATTTAATTTTAACATACACTCCATCATAGAATGCATGGCGCTTTGAGCCCTTTTACATAGGGTTTTGGTGCAACATAGATTACCTCCATTATTGTTGAATAATTGTTACGTAATGTGTCTACATTTTGTTTGGGTTCACACTCCCAAGAAATTCTTCATTCATCATGTATTAATAAAAATGTTTAATGTATGTGAACCTCGCAACATTATTACTTACTTGTATGTTTACCGTAATGGCCGACTTCTTGCACCGCTTGTAAACATGGTTAACCTTTTTATGCACCACATGCAACTGTCAGACCGTGTGTATGAACTATGGTCTACTTTATATATGGCTGTCTTTTGGTATATTTACATACGTCGTCATTATTATCATTATCACTATTACTATTATATATTATTATTATATTTATATATTGTTTATCACTAATGTTTATGGTTATGTCCCCTAAGCTTACTCACTATCATGGTCTTTTCAACTTCAACTAGTAAAATACATTTAGTCAAAAGTCTCAGACAATTGTTTTACTCACTTATTTTACAAAGTTTATTAAGTGACACTGCTTGCTTGGTGATTGAGACTAACTTGTATGCAGTTTAAAGTTTATTAAGAAAAGCTTATATCTTATTGCAATTTATGCTACAACATTTTACCCTTACTAACAACAGCTGATGAATATTAATCTTAAAGGAAATTTACCTACTTTACTTACAATCCCTTTTGCTTTCTTTTTTTAATTTAAAAAGACAAAAAGCTAGGCCCATGTATTGCCACTGCCGAAGTAACTGATCCTAGTGTTGAGCAAGGGACTGGCCTGAAGTCTCAACGTAAACAAAGCAAGCTTTGAGCTCGCTGCCAGTGTTTCAATTATAACAGTTATTAACTATCCCGAGAACATACTTTTACACTTTGTATTTATTAGTACATTGATTGTGGTGTTTCTTGTAAGTCTTCACCATTGCCAGAAATAAATTTCATTTCTCTAACCCAATTTGTGTTTGTCAAGTACATTTACATTGTATTTGTTTTGTTGATTGTGAAAGCACCATACACTTGGTTGTACATACAGTGGACCGAACAGTTATCTTGTTGAGTTTACTTGTTTACATTCTATGTGGCCATCATGGTTGTGTGGGCAGTTTATACAAATATCCAACCCTCTACTATTGGAGTGGAGACTGACGTTAATACGTATGTTCAAATGCCAGTGACTCAGTTGTTAGTGTGTCTTGGAAATACAGATTCAATAAACAATGTGAGTGATCTCGAGTCAAATTCTGGTTCGGATGCGTAGAATTAGAATGTGTGCGTGTGTAGCCTATTCTACTGTCAGTGTCCACAAAAATGATTAAATCTAAGAGAATCTCTCCTCAAAGAACCCTGAACATCGAGCTAAACCAAATCTATGTAGTAATAGTAATAACATGTGCAGTGTGACACATGTATCTCTCTCTCTCTCTATTAAGATGATAAAGTCATGATGTAGTGCAAGCATAATACTGATGGAACGCCAAGTATGTCGTCATGTTAACTTAGAATAGAGTGCCAAGTCCTGACACTGTTTCCGTTGATTTGAGATAAAGTATAATAATATAGTTACATAGAGTGCCGCAGGATGATGTCTCAAGTTCATTGGGTTGATTCAGCCACTATGGTGTAGTGACTGAACAGGCGCTCTTTCTTTATACTTTCTTTCCCCTTCTTACTTTTCTTGTCTGTCTGTCTTTCTCTTTCTTCTTCTTTCTTCCGTATTAATATAGACACCAATGAATACATAACAACAGCCAAGGGATCTTCGATAATAATTTATTATGAACTTCAACGCTAAAACAAAAAACAAATACATGTATCGTAAAAGTAAAAGAAGTATACCGATGTTTAAACAATGTACAACATGATAAAGTATGACAAAGGACACTGGCCAAGCAGTACGCAGTAATTCTGGATAATCTCATAATTATTAGAGTGATCATATTGGAGTATTTTACACATAGTCATGACATAATTTTCACAAAGCAAGGATTGCATCTACAATGTGTAAAGTAATAGGGACCTCTCGCACGCACCCTTTACGCGCCGCTAACCAAAGAAAGAACTTTTAATGAATATATCTATTTTAAGAACTTCCTGTCGTCTTCTCACATGTTAGTAGTTTTACAAGTCTTAGCAGGCCTACGTCTTGTACATGGTATGATTTGCACAAGGCACAAGGGAATCCGACATTCACCTACGTCTCACGGGACCTTAAGGCGCGTGCGAAAGTTCTCTAATGCTAAGAAAAAGTGAGGCATTAATATGTCAGCGTCTACAAAATGATTTTTTTGTAAGGTGAAAGAACCTGTCAGGGTACTATAATAATCACAGGTTGCATAAGGCAGACGTAATGGATAGAAAATAAATCATTAATATTTCTATAACTTTCAATAATACCGTGTTGAAGATGTTGTAATCAAATGTCGTAATGGTTGTTTTGTCAAGTTGAAGTTTAACATTTTGAACCTGATATCTTCATAATTCCGTTTGATTGACGTACGGCAGGAGATACACTTTGATATAATTTTGGAAATTTGTTGTTGTTTGTCAGAAGTAGAGGGTTGGATAAGACATACTAAATAAAAATAAAAATAAGGATTTGGACAGGGAGAACATTCTATGAAAATGACGATTGATCTTAAGTATAAATTATTGAAACGAATCAAAATTGAATTGATATAACGCAATTTGTTTACAGTGTATCGATAAAGAGAGTATTTTTCTTTCTTTCTTCATAACTTTGGATAATACCTCATAGAGACAATATTCACCCAGCACCCTCTTAACATCTGTAGAGGTATTTTATACTTGATAGAAGAAGAAGCACGTATATTTTTTAAATAAAGTTTTTACAAAACATGAATTATAATGATAGAAATTGTTTTTTCTTCTTTTTGTTCACAACTACTGTTGTATGCAGAAGGGTGACACAGATAGTAACAGGATTCTTTTCAACGGTATTTAAATAGAAGTAGCACACGTGATGCATTGGACGGTTGATGGGGACTCACAACACAGATGGCAACAAGAAAGCAATCAAATTGACCAACAAACCCACCATAATAATACGTCTTTACTTTCATAAAAATAGATCATAGATAACACATTTTATATAGCGCTTTACCCTGCTGTCCAGCAAGCTCAAAATGTACTTTTACTTTACAGCCAACATTATCCCCGTATAATTCTGATTTCTTTCCAAAGCCACCCGAACCCAATTTGAGGCATGATGCCCGGGCAGTGCCCAGAATATACTGACAAGATCTTTCACTACCGATAACTGGGTACACTTTTGGGTTTTAAGTTATAAAGGCGAATAGTAAACGAGAAAATAGCAAACATCTAGGTTCCTTTGTTTGTACTGTAGATCTAGGTGACGTGCTAAACTACATAATATTATGATGTCTTTTGCCATCTGTGATAAACTGTGAGTACATATTCTAATATTGAGTGAGAAGCAGGATGGAAAAGCTTACTCAATGCATTTTAAGTTGATATACTTATTATGAAGAAAATTGTGCATTGTGAACTGCCACAAAATGTGTGTTTTGTACCCACCATGACTTGTTCTACTAAGCAAAATAGCTTTGAAACTGAACTGTCTGATATCGAATGCTACAGAACTGCCCATAACTAGATCTAGATTATGAATTGACGTTACCGGTAATACCGCGCGTGGAAGCAACATTTCAGTAAGCGTAAATGCCGTGAACAGCGACATGGTCATTGACAAACCTTGAGATGTAGGCCTATAATCCTCAAATATTGTTATGCTGTAACTGTAAAGCACACGAACATCAATGCTTCGACTCTCGAAAAAAACCACATTCAAAAGATGATAAGGCCAAAGCTGTGTCCGATTGTTAGAAGGCATCCCGATTCTAAGAAGGCATCAATTCTAAGAAGGCGTTCTTATTCTAAGAAGGCGTTCTAATTTTAAAAAGGCGTTCTAATTCTAAGAAGGCGTTCCAATTCTAAGAAGGCATTCTAATTCTAAGGAGGCGTTCCAATTCTAAGAAGGCGTTCTTATTCTAAGATCTAAATATGAGTATCTCTTAAAAATACGTGTATATCATTAAGCTGCACGACTAAATCTGTGACTCAAAAGTATTCTACCATGACAAAATTTGGTTATGCAGACAGAGCAAAGTATCATAGAAATTGCATCAAATCTATAACATACATAGTTACAGTATGAACAGTACTTACACTAACAGTTGTATAGTATGTACATAACAATACATGTTGTCATAATAAGACAACGATTACAATACAAATATCAAGTAAGATAAGTGGATAGACTCATTACATAAAAATGATGAAAAGCTATAGGCTACCAAGACATAATTTGTTGAGCGTCATCAAAGTCATAGGCCTACCTTTTCTTCGTATGCTATGCCGCACTTCTTTTCTTTTGTTTTCTTCGTTTTTGTGTGTGCCAAATTTGATTGTTGCATGTTAACTACTGTTCGAAAATGTTGCCTCTTTTGTTAACCGAATTTGTCGGAAGTTAACGAGTCTACAAACAACTTAAATACCGGGTAATTGCAGATTATCATTTTTTTGTGTTTTATCATTGAGTGAATCTATTTGACATTCTTTGGCTTCTCTATTTAGCAAAGATGGACATTCCTTGTCAAAAACACGTTTCTGCCTCCTTTTTGGCACGTCTTTACATCTCATAATGAGGGAAGCAATCGATAGGGAAAAATCACAGTGCACTCGGATGTCTAAATGGTTGTTAACAGACAGAGATCAGTGCTAAACAGATCTATTGTAGGCTCATGTCTCACGTTAATGCACGTTGTTCATGTGATATCACAAGCAAGCAATTATGAAGCTTCACATAGATGTTCTATGATGATGTCCTAGTAGGCTAAATCCTAGGCCCCTACTGATGATAAACGACAGACCACGTTCTATATTTAAAATGCAATGTTTAATAATTCGATTGTAGATCTTATTCAAAACATGCTACTCAGGCCATTAGTATAATAATATCATACAACCATGATGTGAAGAGAAAAATAACAAAGGTTAAAAGCACAATTACCAGCTGCTGTATGGACATATTTACTTGTATTTACATATCAACATAGTGATCGGCACGAGACTTAAAATAGCGTACTTCTGTAATGTTAGGCCACGAAACTGTATGCCCTAGTTTCTGTTGCAGGACCAAAAGCATTGGTTCATGCTGAATTATTTGACTTTCCCGAGCAATCTCTCACACACACTCACACACAAACACTCAAACGCAAGTAGGGTCTACACAATATGCTCGCGGACACGTGCAGGTCTATATAAAATCTATCGACATATCATCGCATCACAGAATTGCTCAAGTCAGTTACTATCTCTGCAACAACTAAAACGTATGAGTGAGGCCTCGCTGCGAGCAGGGCGAAGCGAAGTGGGTGGGGCGAAGTTTACAAGACCAAAGAGGGTAAACGCTCTCCCGCCCGCTCGCCCAGTCACTTGACTTGACTTGACTTGACTTGTTCAATGCTTGAGGCCTGTTAACGTCATTATAAGGCCTAATCATGCATGTTATGTTCTCACTTCGCTTCGTCCAGCCCGCAGTGAGGTCGCACACTTATCCGAAATTTCATAGGAAACGCGCAAAGGTGGTTGCAGATCTGTTTAATGAAGAACTGACTTCGAATGAGAAATCTACAACATTGGTGATATCAGAATATTACAATATAACCCTAGGTTAGATCTAAATCAACGATTAAAAAAAAAAATGCTACCCAAGGCCGTGTGAAGGAGTAAGGAGGATCTCTCAAGTACATATTGTGGTTCAGACTGAAGAGGCAATTTGGCTAAAACACTACACACTGTGACTATTTTACCGAGTAGATGTAGTGAGAGCATGTTTTGAGAATGAAAGGAAGAAGACACTTTCGGAATCCCTAACTCACTGTTGACATGGAACTTTAGGTGAAACAGATAAAGAACAGTAGAATTAGAATATTACAGGGTAAAACAGTTTTGTTCTTTCATCCATGTGATTTGTTACAATAGCAATAAAGGCAGAACATGTAAACGTGTAGGAGAATAGAAGTGGAATTATATCATTCTGTCCAACCAATCGTGCTTGAGACGGTTTAAAAAATAAATGTCCCAATATCCAAGGACATAGTAGCAAATCATCTGACAAAAAGAGCATACAATGGTTATGTGCTAATCTATCAATGAGGCATACCATTTTCTTTATCTAAAGCCAAACTGAATTTAGATTTGAAAAAAAATAAAGAAATGAATAAGGGTTGGAAATGAGAAAAAAACAAAAACAATTAATGATGAATGTCAAAAGGGAGGTAACGCACCAAAGGACTCTCCCCCAAGAGTCTCAGAGAGTTAAATCCCTTTGAGCAAGCAGACACAGACGATTTATTGGAAGTGAACTACATGTAGTTGTGATGGCAGGCCAGGGGCTGTTTGTCTAGGTCTGTAGAAATCAGGAAGAGAAATAAATATGTACCAGTTCCACAACACAAGATTGTACTCGCTTGATCAATTATTGACCTTCGACTTAGTCCAGAGTGCAGAGCATCAATATTATCCTGATTCAGTTAAATGGTTTAGTTAAGGTTAGATAGTTGGTACAAGTACCGTTACCTGAGAATTGTTCAGCACAGTGTGAGTTCTAACACAGTTGTTTACTAGAGTTAAACATTATCGAAACGTTGTGAATATATTGATGCACAATTGATTGATTTGAGGATTCATTGATGTTCGTAAGCCTTCCGTTGTAATACGGTGCACATCGACATTCTACAATAGAAGTCTTTAAAGTCATCTTATCGTTATGTTCCATTGCGATGGCTGACCAAGCTTGGATTCACAGTTCATTACATTTCCCCAAATCTGGTGAAAAGCTAGCGTTGGAACACACATTTAGACATTTTCAACACATTCCACAATTTGTAAGCTCTGAAGAAGAAGTCATCCTCCAGAATTGAGCGTGCTCGGCGGAGCAACAGAAGCGTCATGTTCACTTTCAGAGAGTGGCTTGTTCGTACCACATATGCCCTATAAATCCGGAAGAACACAACCTCAGTAGTTTATTATGCCATTTTGTGACCTGACACATTATATTGTCCCAGTGAGGAAACCGATCAGCTCACGGCAAAATCCAATTACAACGAATTCATGAGATGGTGAAACAAACAAAGCAGAAGAGCGTATGCTTTGTATGACAAAGTGTTTTGATCGTTTTCATCACAACCTTTATAAAGTTAGACACGACTGACTGTCGCAATATTTCCGGTCGCGTGGACATCAGTTTTTTTATTCGACATAGAAGCAAGATGTCCTTTCTTAGCGACGGCAAAATAGAACGTCTTTAGACCAATCGAATGCAAAAACACCGTAGGTTCCATTTACAGAAGGATACTAATAATAATTGTTGTTCTTGTTTCCTTTTATGGAGTGTACCACATAAGAGCCAGGCTTCGCTAGGCCACTGTGTCTTTGTAAAGTAGTATGTAGTGCACACACTGGCTTAGTATGAAGGGCTGGAGTCACTTTCACTAGGGCGTATTAATCTGTCCGTTGACTTCTGGTGAATGCAAACGTTGATGCACATGTTATCCTTCCGCGGGGAGGACTTTTTCGGTTTGCCCTGCAAGGCTCCAGCAGGTTGTGATGGGGCGGAAGTAGATGCGCTGGGGAAACTTCCGGTGATCATCGGTGACGCAGCGGTGGCCCCCAGTTCCTGTTCCATCCAGGCGTTGTCAGGTGACGGGTTGCTGCTGTTGTCGCTGTTGGTGAGTGGGACATCTATGTCCTCCAGCACCAGGTAGTCTCTGTCTTCTGTGAGCAACTCTTCAAGCATGAACCGGAGCTGTGTGAATGTAGGCCTCTCGGTTGGTTCATCCTGCCAGCACGACCGCATGATCGTGTACCTAGGGGGATGGAGAGGGAGGTGGAGGGGGAGGGGGAGGGGTTTAACTCTCTCGTCAAAGGACAGAACATTTTAGAGTTGTAGACCTTTTTGAAATAGCATGTTGCATAAGGATCACAGCTCATATTATGAACCTTTATTCCTTATGTGTTGTTTGTATTGCAATATACTATTTGTTGAAGAATATGAATAGAATGTCTGTGTATTTGCTGAGTGTGGTGGATTCTGGCGCTATAGAAGTTCATTATTATTATTATTGTTATTATTATCATTTTGTACGATGAGCATCTACTCATCTTTCCTTCTATGCCATTTAACTAGAAGTTTTCAGTTGACGCGTTTAGCCTGCTACATTTTGCGTTAAATCTATGTAATCCTTGACATGGGATCACTTTTCTCATAACAGTAACAGCAAATCGTGTGCCCCATTTCCATTGATAAACAAATTTTGTTGTGTATTTTTCTCTATCTTTTCTCACCCATTGAAAGAGTTGAGTACTAATAATAATAACTGGTACTTTATACCGCGCACTTACTCCACACAGTGGGCTCAAGGCGTACCACAACTTAAAGCACAATACATCATACATAATGTACTAACAAACTTACATTATGAAAATGTAACGTCTATTCAATATCACTAGGCCGAATACTTACAATTCCACGGAGCAGTTGCTCGGCCTGTCCATTCTATAGCCATTCGACAACACATAGTACAGGTCAGCCAAGGCTACGTTGGGGTAAGGAGAGGCACCTGAGGAATTCAAGGACAATTTGAGCTTCAGTTGAGTTGATATGAAAAGCCGAACGATATCGTGTTAGTCCATAAGAATTGAGGTGAGACCTGCGTATTAGCCGGTAGGAGACAGAAGAAAGTGGTTTGATGCTCAAGTCAGAGGATGAAAGTGGTCTTACGCCCTAAATAGAAGACAGATGTAAAGTGGGTTTACATTTACACCCTACCCAGAGGTTAAAATAACATGGTTCTACGCCCTAGGCAGAGGATGAAACAAATCGGTTAAAGTTCGATTTTCTAGTCAAAGGACAAAACAAAAGTGGGAGAAAAGTGGCTTACACTTTAGACACTCTTAACTATCTACTAGTTATTATCAATAAGATAATGAAAACTGACCCATAGTGACGATCTCCCAGAACAGGATGCCGAAGGACCAGACATCGGACTGTGTGGTGAAGATGCGGTCACGCAACGACTCGATGGCCATCCACTTGAGGGGCAGCTTTCCGTTGGTCAGTTTCTTGTAGTGGTTGTCGTTGAAGATGTCCCTGGACAGTCCGAAGTCGCAGACCTTGACCACTTTATTGTAGTCGATGAGCACGTTACGCGCCGCTAGGTCTCTGTGCACGTAGCGCTTCTCCGTCAGGTATTCCTGTGGATTGAAGAGTCAAAGAGTAATGATAGTGATCTTTTCGTGCTTTTTTCTGTTCTTTTCTTTCTTGATAGATACTAGATATGTCTTCTTCTCTCTCTCTCTCCTCCCTTTCAAACCCACCCACCCACTCCCTCAACCCCTCTCGACGAAGACTGACATGTCGTGCCACATTCTTATCCTTTACCATAAACAATATCTTTGTTTCTTCCTCCGCCCATCCCTCTTTGTCTTTCTTTCTCCCCTCTCTCTCTCTCCTTCTACGCCCCCCCCCATTCTCTATCTTTTTATCCTTCGTACCTTCACATTCATCCATCCCTCCTCTCCCTCTCTGCTCTCTCTACCCCCCCCCCTCCGTCCATCCCTTGTTGTCCTTTTCTATCTCCCCCGCTACCTCTATGGTGGCTGCCATAATATCTCCCTGCCCCCCCCCCCCAACTCTCTATCTTTCTATACTTCTTACACTCAAACCCATCCCACCTCCCTCCCTCCCCCCTCTCCTCTCACCATCCTCCTGCCATGTCGTGCCAAGTTCTTATCCTAACCCTACAAGCACGCAGGCGTGTGTCGAGTGACCTGCGAGGAACGCATGCTACAGCTGTGTTCACGTATGCACGTGCACGACACCAGCCCACTCCTGACAAAAACTACTCACTCATTTGGTCAGTTCTTCGTGATCGTAAGGAAAAAAACATAAGGAAGACACAATATGGAAGGGAGAGAGAGACAGGGCGAAACAGAGAGAGGGCGAAAAAGAGAGATAGAGAGAAAATGAGAGAGATAGAAAATGATAGAGATATCGGAGAGAGACAGAAACAGAGGTTCAGAGAAAGAGAGAGAGAGAGAGAGAGAGAGAGAGAGAGAGAGAGAGAAAGAGAGAGAGAGAGTGGAGAGAGAGAGAGAGAGAGAGAGAGAGAGATAGAGATAGAGATAGAGATAGAGAGAGAGAGAGATAGAGATAGAGATAGAGAGAGAGAGAGATAGATAGATAGATAGATAGAGAGAGAGAGAGAGAGAGAGAGAGAGAGAGAGAGAGAGAGAGA
>JAUELK010084137.1:0-12407 GCA_031471215.1 Gastropteron pacificum | reverse complement strand
ATAGTGATGAATGTTAATTGCAAACAACTAACTTGCATGGTTTCTATAAGCTCTCTGTGTATGTGAATACTTACAGATACAGTAACATAACTAAATGCGGGTTGTAGAGGACAGAAAGCTCTTTCTTTTGATACAAATTTCATTTATGGCAAGTAGAAAGTAAACTGTGTAGCCTTGGTCTAAATTACCCCGATTACACAAAGAAAGGCTTTTGTCCTGGTTGACCAGGCAAGGTGGGCTGACCAGAGTCGGTCACGCCTGAGTGCACACACCTTAGCCGCCATAGGGGGGATCAGTTACACCTAGCCAGTCCAACTAAAATGACAGCAGTAAACTGATGCCTACTTCCCTCTATTATAATATGAGCATTATGTTACTATTGTTATCAAGCAAAAATACAAAAATGGACTGTTCAGCTCAGCTGTGTATTTATATCTTGCTGTAGAGCGTGGAAAAGCGCTATAAAAATGCTCTCTATTATTATTATTGTAATTTTTCTATCATTGGTTTCTTCTTGTGAGCAGGCATCCCTGACCACTTGACCATGTCTCTCACCACTTTCTTGGCAGGCTTGGGCTTCTCTGCATTGCCCATGAGGAATGCCTGCAGCCTGTAGACTTCATTGATGTAGAACTGGACCATCTCACGGCAGCCGCCGCCCTCCTCTGGTGTCCATGTGATCTCCAACCTCATTACATCCTCTGGCTCCACTGTGAAACTGGGGCAAGACACAAAGATAGGGGAATTTTAACAAAATAAATATTGAGATGAAGAAATGAATCTTGTACTTTTGTAAATGGTGGGAGCTGCACTCACAACACGATTCAAAGTGTTCTCTTATATAGAAATGATATAGAGCACACAATGCTGTGTATGAGATTCATTAGTAATAATAATAAAATTACAAGTAAACGGAAACGTCTGTATAGCATTGTAAAAATAATGAATACTTAATCAAAACTTATTTCCCTCCTCAATTTCAGCTAGAGAGGAGTGTACTAAAACTAAAAGTAGAAAAACTAGAGTAGTGAGAAAGGTCAAACACAGTAGAAGTCTAAAAAGATAAATCGTTTTAAAAGATCCACCACCTACCTCCTGTGTTGAATGTTGAAGTGTTTCTTGAAAGGGAATCTCTCCACCAGCACATCTTGCTCACATTCATGTGGGTTCCTCACTAGTAGGGTCCTGGTCTTGGTGCGACCGACCATGACCCTCCCAAAGTTGATCTTGGGAGGGTTGGTGAAGTGGCTCAAGGTCAAGGTCTCAGTGGCATCCAGGCTCTGTCTCTTCTTAGGCCTGATTGGTTGTGCTGCCCCTGCCAGAGATTTCCCAAAATCCTGGGGTGGAGGGGTGTCAAACCATGACCTCCTGATTTTCTTTGGGGGCGTCCTACCCCCACACGAAGCCATTCTGGCTGCTGTGTTTTATATATAATTTGCCTCAATGGCCGTCAAGTTGCTCTCACCTGAAGAAAGAGTTCTTAAAGAGAGTTTATTCAGTTTAATTCTTGACTGAGAGTGAGAGCAAAACTCATTTGCGACTAACATCTAACCTATTCATCTTTGTTGCATATTTAGCTGCTTTGCTTTAAATGTATACATTTATTACATAAAAAATTCCAACAGAATTTGCTCTATATTGGCAAAAAAACATTAATGATTCATGTGAATTCTCTTTTGGATATTTGGGGTGTTTATATTATAATCATGGATTCTTTATTCTTTTAAAAACAAGGTAGGATTGAGGAAATATTAATGATACCCCAAGTGTGAGTGAAAACAATCTACCCTTCAAAACCGAGTTGAAGACGACTCCTTTTTGCCTGTCAGTGTTGTACTTCACTTTCGTCTTTTTTTACCATTTTACTTTATGACATTGTGTTTTTTTTATGTTAATGTCACGTTTTCAATTTGAGGGCTCCCATATTATATAATTATATATACTTTTTAAATCAGAAAACATGTTATAATATTAGACATCGATGGAATGGTCTAGACATAAGGAATTGAAACCAGTGATCCTAGTAGATAACAAATGAAATATTATTAGTGTTCGAATTTTTTGTATAGAAAGTGCTGTTTTCAGTTTCAATTAAATTTCAAATTCCTTCTATTTAGTGAAAACATACTTTAACTCTAACACATACACTGCATACTGTAATTATGCAGTCTTCAAATATGATTCAGATTAATTTTGCAAACACAACATATACTTTCACATTTGAAAAGCAGCTTGGCCCGTGAGGTGAGCATTCACAGCTCTCTATGGTTGGCAGCTCAACTTTGGCTCCGCCCACTCGTGGGCTGATTTGACTAGGCCCTTTCTTCATTTATATGCGAAGACACTTTCATGACAAACGTCAAACGGCTAAAAAAAAACCCTCTCTATTTCAAAACTAAGACATAATTTTCCAACCTATTTCACAATATTATATTATAATTTAAACAACATTTGTTAACTAGCCAGCCCCTAAAGTCCAGTTTTTCACATGAAAACGTGTTTTTGTGTTGTATTGCTTACTTTGTCAATGTTCATGACACACACCTAATCTTCACTGAGAAAATGTGATCAAGCGACAGCGTCACTTTAAGTTTAAGTTGTAGGCTATCCGGCTATGCATTGTTTGATCCGTAAATTTTAGTTTACAATATATTAATATGATGGCATAGTAGAAGCATTTCTTTCATGTGAATAAGAGTACAAGAATCTTTGTTTCTTTGGCAAAAAGAGTGTTTTGGGAAAAGATCAGCACTATTTTACGGTGTGTTTGTGCACTAGTAGTGAAACAGTCATTTTTTAGCTCTCTCATGATAAAAAGACCATAAAATCAAAACTTCTCAATGCAATTGTGTGTTTTTGTTATATATGACAGGGCCTATGTCTTTGAGTCTTGAGACATGATAACATGATTAGCAGCACACCTCTTCTTCTAGGGGGTCAATGCGTTATCTTCACGACTTCCGTCGGGGGTCATATTCATTTTGATTTTCATTCATTGCATTGATATCATTGAAAACATCCCTTGTTAAACCCTAATCCTAATAAAATTATATATAAATATTTAAAGCTAAAGTTTATTAAAAGTATTAATTAAGTCGATTAGATTAGATTCTAGACTCTAGAATCTTCTTACTATGATCTAGATTCTTTCTAACAAACAGACAACTGTAGGCGTAGTAACCATAACAAACAGCCAGTATAGTTAGTAGATCTATCATTCAGCGGGGTAGCGAGTAGGCTAGTGAGTAGCGTAGCAGCATCACAGTCAGTATGATGATGGGGTTGACAGACTTGACTATTAAACTAAACTAAACACTAACATTACTAACAAACAGACTGCATAGTAATTAAACTTACAACATCCCCCGAATTTATGTCGCACCTTTGATGATGTGGTAAGGCAGACGGGTTAATTAACAGACTTGGATGGAATCTAGAATCTAGTCTAGGCCTAAAACTAAAACTAAAGTTCAAACAGTGTGGTGAGTGAGATCACACCAACCAAACTATGTCGTCAGTCGGCTAACAACGTCTCCAACCTAGCTTCAAATTACACTCTGAGGACACATCAAAAAGCTTTGTCAACTGACCTGTGAAACTGTGAACAGGTCTTAACCACCGATAACATCAAATATCAAGTAAGTATGATCTAAGTCGACCTAAAAGTAGATCTAGATCTAGCCAAAGAATCTAGCCAGCCTCTGGCCTAGAAGTTTGTTGACACTTGACAACTTGTTTCAAATTTGGAAGCTTGAATAAATTGGCCAATCAGAGCCTCGATAGCTGGTTGGTCAGCTTGAACAAGGGACTTGCGGATGTGGCGAGAACAATGGCCGCTCTCTGATCTCAAACAAAAGTTTGAAGGCTGTCAAAGGGCCGGCCATTGTTCTCGCCACATCCGCAAGTCGTTTTGCCCCTGATCTAAAAATGTCAAATTTAAATAACAAAACAAAAAAAACCCACACATTACAGATAAAAGCAGATATATGTTACTAAATATGTAGTAATAGTAACATATCTCTGGATAGAAGTGTAAAGATATTTTTTCAATTTCGTAGCTTTTACAATTTTATTGAATGCGCCAAGGCCTATTGCAAATGTGGACTGAGGGGTCATGAGAAATTTTGCCCTGTGCACAGTAGGCTAGCCTACTTTCAGTTTCAGATGTGTGGTTATCTGATCGAGGAAGAAGAGACTGATCAGCTTTAACGAAGTCTTTAAAAGAGTCTCTATACACCGTTTTGACGGCTATTGGTTGTTTGGTTGCAAAAAGAAGTAACTGGTGCACTGGTAGTTTTCATGTTATTTCGTAATCTATAATGTTTAAAATAAAAATAGTCTTTAAAAACAACCAACCAACCTTCACCTTTCACTTTCCGCCTCCTTGACCCTTGACCCTAAACCGACTTTCATTATCGTTTTCGATTCCTCTGACTGATCATCTTCTCCATTCTCCTTTTTCTTCCAGTCCTGTGCGCAAAGAAGTCTCAGTTGTTGCTTCAATTCTAGATCTAGATCTAGTATTAAACTTAACCATCTAGCCTAGATCTAGAATCTAATGCAGATCGAACTGTAATTTTTTCAAATTCAAGGTAAGCTTTAAAGTTAAAGCTGTCTGCATTGAAGTAGAATTTGGCTTCATCCGGCAGTGAGTTCCAGAGTCTAATTGTGTTAGGCTCGGCTAGTTTAGTTGCTAGGGTAAAAGGAATTTAAAGTGACTGTCTAAGCTCGATGTTGGTATGGCATGTCCCTGGGCGTCTGGATTGAGACGATGCGGGTATAGATCTAGTAGGCTATAAGGTGATCGAAGGGAGTGTCAACTAGATTTGCTAGGCCAAGTTTTGCCTTTTAAGGAAAATAGAAAATTCTAGGGTAGCCCTTCTCTCTCTAGCGGTTTCCAGTTAGTTAAGTTGCACCATGTTCGTTCACATCATGTTGTCTTTTATATACTATACTAATCTAGATCTACCATGTTCTAGCTTCTCCTCTACTTTATTTATTTTCTCTCCTTCTATTCTAGATCTAGTGACAGAGGAGAGTGCTCTCTATCTATCTATCTCATCTCCTAGATAAAGTCTAGACCTATATTTTGACATATTTTGTCAAGTTCATAGTGATTGCAACATGATCTTGTGGTGTGTTGTCAGTGGTGCCCCATCAATTCATCATGTTTTCATTGTACAGACATTTCAATTGTAGGCTAAATTGTTACTGGAACCTGAGGCTACTCAACTAGTGAACATTTTTCTGTTTATTATTCTAGTTCTAGATCTAAATAATATTGTTAAACTTACAATCTAATAATATCTAGACATCCAGACTCTTCTTTTTAGATCTGTCTCTAATCTTATTGAATTATAACACACATGTAATCTCTAACTCAGCTTCTGGCCTGATCAAAAGGGGCCTACTACTAGATCTATATATATATACTGTATAGATCAAGATCTAGAATCGTAACAATGGATTAGAATCTACAGTTACTATTAATAAAAGCCTCGATCTACTTGGTTGTTACTAAATCAAGAAGAAAGCGTAGGCGTGGGTAATCTAATCTAGGCCCTAAACAAGGTTTTAATTTTAAAGTAGAGGACCCAAAGTGTAGCGAGCGATATCTACATCGTCTTCCTATGGTGACTGTGTCTTCACTGCAGAGTTTTGAGCAGGCTTAGACGATCAAGTCTACTGTTGTCATTGTGGGCCTGAAAGATGGAGCCTATGGACCTGGATGACGAAGCAGTCACAGAGTATGCCAGACAGTTTCTCCATGATGGGGTGAGGTTTGGTCGTGACATGACATATCGACCTACTTCGCCTGGGGCACGAAGTGATGTCTCAGACATGGATGTAGACTCCCCTCTATACTCAGGCTCAGGTGAGTTGAAATCATATATAATATTTGGGCTTCGCAATGCCTATTGGCCTTTTGTCCAATCTTTTTATGATCACTCTATTTTTATATTTCTGACTTGTAATCTCCCCTATATGGGCCCAGGCTTGGTTAATGACTCCAGTAGGTGTCTAATATCTCTTCAGTGATTGTGCATTCACAATGTCAGCTGGTAGGTAGTGGTAGATCTGTTTGTTGATTATAATTTTCACTTTCTTGCTTCTTACTTAACAAAAATCTAAGATGGGATGGATTTCCTTAATGTGCCGCCACTCAAACAAGAGAGGTATTTTTTTTCTATAGATCTATATTTTATTTTATCTCCCTTTTGAATATTATATTATAAGATTATTTCAAAGTGGCGGCACATAGAGTGTAGGGGAAGCCCCCCCCTTAGATCATAGTTCTTTTTAGAGAAGCTATCAAACTTTAATACATTATAATAATACATGTATGTTATCAACCCATTGTTTCTTGTTGGCATCTCTAGTTCTCATTTTTATGAGTGTGGTGTAAGTGTAAGGTGACTACATGTAGTGCAATGATTTATTCTCATACAATTTATTTTCTTGCAATGAGCAATGACTACAGAACAGATTTTACACACTTTCATGTGATAGAGGGATTATTTCCTTTTTTCCTATATTTACATCTCCTTGCAGTCATGATAGGGGTTTGTGTTAATTTGCAACACTTTGTGCCTAGGGTTGTAGTCTGTGGTCAGGCCTGACAACTTTCAAAGTACAACACATCATGTAATTGTTTTATTCAGTGTAATACTAGACGGCCTTCTCTACAGCAGGTGTTATACAGGTACCCAGCATCAGACAGTGATGACCTGTAACCTATGAAGAAGAGATCTTGACTTGTTTCAGCCAAATTCTGTGTTCTTTGTGTCCTCCAGGTCAGAGGTCACCTACAATGAGTCTTATTCAAGAGTCATGGCTCACATCCTTGACTTTGACCTCACCTGGCCTAGTTTCCCCCAGCACACAGCCAGGTCAGGCGGACAGTCAGACACCACTGGGTGTGAGGAAACCTGTCAACAAGCCTCGCCTGGGTCTGCCTGAAGAGGAGACGTTCTTCTCACATTTCCCTGACCACGCAGAACAGACAGATGGATGGGGCAGTGTGAGGAGCAGAACAGTTTGTCGGCAGTCAAGGTCTGGTGTAGGTACAGGCACCAAGTCCGCTGGTGGTCATAGTGATGCGGATAGCACAGACACAGCACATGGGGCACGCGGAAAGTCTTCTTGTATGGGCACAACTTGTAAACTGTTGGTTGTCATGGTAACATGTGCTGCCCTACTCCTAGCAGTGCATTTCCTGGATGTAAAAAAGTGGCAGTGTAAACGAATGAAACAATTCAGCAAGGACAGTCTAAGTACAGATCTAGACAGCCTTGTGTTCGGACAACACATCAGCACTGGATTGATCCCAAAACTCGTAGACAAGTTTTTTGTGGACTTGAACCAGACAGACAGAGACTCCCTGGATGAGGACACAGCAGAATCTGTCTCGGGCTGCAAGCCACTGGTCCTGGCTTTCTATGGGGGTCCGGGGGTGGGGAAAAACTTTGTGAGCTCCATCCTAGCCCAGCACCTCCCTGTGTGTGCGGTTAGCTACTACATCGTGCCCTTGCACTTCGCACATCACACACAGTCTGACCTACATTCACGACAGGTGAGAAAATGGGTGATGGGCAACCTGACTGGGTGTGCTGTCAACCTGCTTGTGTTTGATGAGATGGACAAGGCGTCTGCCGGGCTGGTCAGTGGGATTGTCCAGTTGTTGGGAGACCTGCCCCATGCATGCTCCAGTCCTAGCATTGTGCTACTTCTGTCCAACACACACACAACACACATCAACTCTGTCTACATGAATATACTACCCGGCACACACAGACAAGACATCAACTTGGCACACTTTGCCGACTTATTCTCAAGGTCACACCCTGCCGACTCTTCCCCTACCCCCTGGTACACAGAGTTCAGACAAGGTGAAGGTTATGACCTCATCGATGCCCACATCCCGTTTCTGCCCCTGGAGAGGTCGCATGTGCGTCAATGTGTGCAGAGAGAGCTGACGGCCAGGACAGTGTCCTTCAACGATGACCTTGTGGACAGTGTGTTGCACGAGATGACCTTTGTGTCAGTACGTGACCTTGGACTCTCCACCACTGGCTGCAAGAGAGTGTCAGACAAAATTGATCTGGTCTTAGTAGACAGTGACTAAGTAATGTGAAATTTGTGAGTAGTAGTATGATGATATAAATATAATCAGTTATATGTCGCATCACTTGGTTATACATCCAGGAAAGGAAGTGTGGGTTCAGGAGAAGACAACAAGCCATGTCTGGACTTCAAGATAGATCATCCTTTGCCTGGCTCCTCGTCTGTCGCTGTCCCAGTGCGATTGCATTCAAACTGACATCACCTCCACAGTCTAAAGCACACATTCATACAACAGGTTACCCTATAGCCAGAGGACGCTGTGATAATGATACAGTATGTAACTGGACATTGCATTTAAATGGGGATACAGTGCATCAAAGCACACCGTCATTGAAATCCATACATGTATTATTGTTATTTTTATTAATAATGTTTATAAAGTTACACATTCCCTAGTCATCATACAGCAAGCTCATTTTGCTTTTGCTTTTTACAGTTTACAGCATGTGATTACCCTGACTGACCTGATTGACTCCAGGACTATCTGAATGGTGGTGTACAAGTAGATCGATATGTGAGGTGCTCTCAGTTAACATGTTTGATCTCCAAGCGGGAAATCATCTTGGGGCGTTCTGGTTATGGCTCATGTGGGCAGTGTGTATAGCTGTCAACCCACGTCCTATCATCAGAGATGTATGTTGAAACATGATATGTCCCACCTCTTACATGATCACATTGTGTCATTAGGGGTGTTAAACTCAAACCCTAAAACCTCAAATTAGTAGAATGCAGAAGACATGGTGTGACTGTGGGCGCCCGGCTGCTCATAAGAGTGGTCCGCGTTGAGAGCGAAAGCATTCTTATATCCGAAGTTTATGTTTTAAGCCAAAATCAAGGGTTGTTTGTAACTACCCAGATTTCAATCTTTTGATTAGTGTATACAATTTTGTTGTATGTATTAAAGTGGTTATGGTAGGCATATGAGCAATTTTGATTGTTGTATATTACCCTGTGCATAGAGATATAGAGTAAGAACGAGGCTGTATGCGCGTTCTTGATTGGTCACCATCAGCCTTGACAGTTAGAAAAATCCTCTTCTTTGTGCTGGATGGGGTGTATCTTGTCTGGAGAAAACCATTATGATTAGAATGAATTAGAAGCTCACTTTGCGAATACGGTAAATTGGTACGCAGAATTTGTGCAAAATGTTCACTGTATAAATTGCATTTATTTTCTTCACTCATTTATCTGTAGGTCAATCACACTGACTTGGAACTACGTCTACATTTATTGATTCAGCTCAAAGGGGACAATCTCCTCATGTGACATTGTACTTTCTTCATGATTCATCAGTTATTTCCGTTGTTGTCCATACATGTACATGACAATGTATACCCCGGTTGCATCGGTGTTATCATTCCATACCATGACGGATTTCCGTATTCGCGAGTCTACAGAAAAAAAGTTTCCGTATTCAGTCTTCTTCAAGAAGTAATGGAGTGCTTATTTATTTATTGAAAATATGACAAAAGGTGATTGCATGTTGTGGAAATTGATGGGATTTTTTTTCAAATTATGGTCTGAAATGCCACCTCCTGCACTGTAGGGTAGGGGACCAATTTTTTTTCGCGCATTTGGGTTCTGCCCGCAGTTGTTTTCAGTATTGGCCAACTTTGGAGATCACATGAAATTTGATTTCAGTATTGGGGAATCTAGTTGGCATGCCCGGTTGTAAAATATGTATGTGTGTGAGGGCGTGCGCACGTGTGCACACATATGTGTATGGTATGTGAGAGTCTACGTATTGGTGTGTGTGTAGGTGTGTATGTGTGTGTATGTTTCTTTTGTTGTCTATGTTTCTTGTTACTCTATGTGTACGCATCTGAGGAGAGTGATTGACGGTCCACCATGCATCAACATTCATTTTTTGTAAATGATTTTGGCCTCTGGCCTAAGAAAACATTTGAACTTGTTATTAAGTTTTGAGAATAAAGACAAAGGATATGTTTACCAATTACAACAACTGTCTTAATTCATTTTATGTACTTTGTACTTTTACAGTAAGAGTTGTCTTCCTGTTTGTTTTCTCAATCATTGATTGTTGTTACAGTCTGTCTGCCCGCTTTGAGTGACTACAGTTACAAATGACTGGAATGAATCTGGTAGTCCCTTCAAAACCATTGCTAATGAGGAGGCTATCTGAGATAGTCTCTCCTATGTTTCGTAATGCAGCAGCCGATGTTTCAGCTCTAACTCTAAGTAAGTAATCCGTCACACTCTCTTCACTTCTTTTACTGAGAGAGGTTAACTGAGTGTAGAGACTAATCATCCTGGGCGTGCTTGAGCTGACATAGTGAGCCCGTACAATCTTAAGCGCTTTTCTGCCATCGCCAGAGGCATCCCGCATTACCAGGGATAGGCTTTTGTCGTCCAGAAACTGAATTAGTTCTGCATACGCCTCTTCATTCTCAGCTTGATCAATTTCCTCACCATCTGCGAGGATTATATCTTTCAACTTCTGTAGCCTCATGTATCCGAAGAATTTCACCTCCCACTGTTCATAACCTGCTTCCCCACCGTCAAAGAGCAGTCTCCCAAATCAGGACTGTCGTGTGCTGGGCCCATAATCATAACCTGTTGAGTTGTGACTTGAGGAAGACATGGTTGAAGATCAACACGTTTTATTTGGTAGTGTGGAACAAGCTACATCAACATGGCCGCCATTCATTCGACAAAAACAAACCGGCATGGTAAATAAAAATGACCAGGCCAGATAGGCCAAACAAGAATAGTCAAAAAGTGGTGGATTTACATTATTGCAACGCAGTGCTTATTCGTCATACAGTTTCCGAATTGAGGTCATCAAGTGCTAAGTGAGGTGCCCTATGTTGACACTTAAGATGCCCCAAATAATAATAATAATAGGGGTGTCAGGTCAAAATCCACAGGCAAGTCGGTGTGACTTGTATCTTACACTTACTTACACATACATCATCAGTAGGGGGTCAAATCAGTTTCATAGAGTTTCCATGTTCATAGCTAGTTTGGGTTTGGTTGTCAGGTTAAATGCCCAGTTACAACATAATTCACTTACACACTTACATTAACAATACACTGTAGAGTCAAATTTAGGTTTGACATAATGGACTATCCCAACATCATATCATCACACTGTGACAGGATGCAGGTGGGTGGATGGGGAGGGAGGCCATGCCATGCCAGGTGCACTGAGCCGATGAGATGAGATGCTGAGATTGATTAGACATTGGTCTCTCATGTTCAAAGATCATAGCCTCCTCCAGCGCGTCACCAATACACAACAAAAGGCTTTGAACTAACACTGAGATACAGACCAACACATGCGAGCTTTACTCATACTTTCCTATTATCTGCTGTGTTGCCAGATGCTGTTTGCATTTGCACATGTTCGCTGATGTAGGTTTGTCTAAATATACAGACTAGACTGTATTATACTACATGTACATGTGTTAGGCACATGTCGATCTGCGCAATCGATCGATCGCTCAAGTATTGTCAGTACTGTAAAAAAAAAAAAAAGAATTGTAAATATAAAAATCCAGTAGCCTAGTAATTAAAAACATTTTTTTTAATAAAATTTTTAAAAACCCGACAGTTGCTACTTCCTAACTGATCAACATTTTTTTCTGCACAAGCTGACAAAACCATATTAGCACTTGTAGTAGGCCTATATCCTGACCTAGCTACAACCAACATGTTGACTAGGCTTGCATCTATTGGACTAATAGGAAACGTTATCATACACTGTCATCAAATTCAATTTACAACTTACGTTCGTGTAAGAAGAACAGATCTACTTTTTATGATGTCATAAACTACATCAATGATACAAATATTACAAAGATAACATGATGACATTTTTTTGAGATATAAAATGTTGATCTGTATAGTATGATGTTCAGTATCAAAGTCAATTTCTACTCTTGTGTATGGTTTGTAATGTGGGCCAAAGGCCTTTAATTAATATACCAGTAAAGGCATTCGATATATTTTCACAGTATAAAATAAACAGCCTTTTATGAAGTTCACTATGGCATGCACAAGGCTGCATGACCCTTCCTTTTATTGTTGAACACACATATTGGATGTAAAATAGTTCATGCTAAAAGAGACCGATATTTGTTTAATGTCTTTACTGTTACTGTTTATTGGTAAAATCATCACCCCTTCATATTCATGTAACATCTCGTCTTTTGATGTAAAACATTCGTGCTATTGTTACTAACTATGACTATACCCATGTACACAATGTAAAGATTTAAAGGCCTACGGCCTCAAAAATCTTAATAAAGATTAATTAATTA
>JAUELK010084026.1:0-12407 GCA_031471215.1 Gastropteron pacificum | reverse complement strand
CGCTCCTAGCACAGCCTTTTACTGGCCACAGATTGGAGTCACAGAATGGTTCTTGGTGCACATGTGCCCAAAGATCCAGTCAGATGTAGGCGTGCAGAGGCTGTGTCTGCCTTTCGTGACAGAACTTTGTTTGAGGAGGAGGATAGCCCTGACACACAAGGATGGACAGGAGAACCTACATTGCCTGACGACACTCTCAGATCTCCAGATGTTTCTGCATTGATTTGTTGTTGGTTTTTTTCTGAAGTATAAACAAAGAGTTTTTTTTCTCTCTCTATCTATCTATCTATCTTTCTGTCCCAGAATAGAGGACGTAGATTTTTTTCTTGTGTACTCCTTCCCCATGCCCCATGTCCTGCTCCTACAATCGTGCACACAGCTTGTGTTATATATTTTACATA
This sequence comes from Gastropteron pacificum, assembly GCA_031471215.1. Taxonomy (NCBI): domain Eukaryota; kingdom Metazoa; phylum Mollusca; class Gastropoda; order Cephalaspidea; family Gastropteridae; genus Gastropteron; species Gastropteron pacificum. The sequence continues at coordinate 12,006 of JAUELK010084026.1, read as the reverse complement.
TATATATATTATCTCGTCAGTTGTCTGTAGTACCTCGGTATGCATATTATGTTAACTGTGGTGTACATTCTTTGATGGTTCACTTTGGCAGATCAATGTTTTCTCAAACAAAAGTCCGCATGGACTCAGCATTGTGAGGTAATTAGAGCCCCCCTCTGGCTGTTTTGTGTCAGAGGGTTAGAATCACAATTGTACAGAATGACATCATTATTTTAAGCCAAATTTGTTTTACCCTCAAGTGCTTTTAGAGTGCACAAAAGATGTGAAGGGTTTGGAGAAGTTTGTATAGCAGTGAGACCATGATTTGGAAGTAAGTTGAAATGCTTCTCCAGTGTGTTGGCATTACATACAGTCGCAACGGCAAATATGAATCATTGACTGCTTGAAGTTGACTTTTTAACACATTTTTTTTCTCCCTGCATGCAAGCATGCCTTGGGTCACTACTGGTTTGTACGCACATGATATCCCTGTTTTCTTTTTTTCTTTTTTTGTGCTCCTGTTTTGAATTTTGTAACAAGATATAACAGAGCATTATTACCCAGATGTTAAAGGACGTTTTTGCTTTGAATGGTGTACAGGGATTTTGGAAGCTGTCATGATTTTTGCTATTTCATCCTATTTATTTGATCTGTGCATCATCTAATCATTGTGATTGAGACTTTCATTTTTGACAACAAGAGAAGAGAATGGACTCTGAGTAAATTGTTTGACAACTACTTGAGCTGTGACCACAGAAGAGAGAAATAATCATTGACGCCAGCTGTAATGCAAACATTATTTCATTATTTTAACCATTGCTTACTCATGAAGCATCGTCGTCGACAAGTCACTGCCCAAATGTTTTTTTAATCATCGTATTAGGATCATCTTTTGTCTCAAATTCCTGATTGATATCCTGTGTCGAGTTAGTCCTGGATGTTCTCTGTTGTACTGAATATATTATTATATTTGTTGTTGGTGTTGGAGGACGTTGGAACGACACTTATTATTACTACTATTATTACTGACAAATGTTGCCACATCTCTCTTACTGAGACAAGACATTCTCAAAGCTTTATTTGATCATCTGTACATCATCACCCAATCATCACTTGTGCTCATTCATGTAATTTTATCCTCGACACACCGTGGCATTAAGGACAGCATCATCATCGTGTATTTTCCCATCAGGTGGCTTGGTCTGCCTGTGATGATGTGTGGCTCCCTCGGATGGCTTCTGTCCAGACAAAACACTGCATGTACATAGTTGAAATCATGGTTCCTTCCCATAAGTGTCTCTTTATTCCATCTGCATTTTGATGAGACAGTGTTATTATGTCACCACCCACACTCACTCACTTCTCACTCAGAATAATAAGAGTGTCATTATGTTCATACAGACGTTAGGAACATAGTTGTTATTAGGTTTTGTTTTCTCTATAAAATTGAAACCTGGTCCATTTGCATGCAAATGTATTAATTCCTTAAAAGAGGTTTCGTTTTTATTTGGTTTGGTTTTCTTTTTCTTTCCTTCCAAGTACAAGTATATAGTGTAATTGGAGATTATTTTTTTTATCGGAGATGGACTTTTTTGTGTCTGCGACTCACTTTGGTAGAGTGGTAGCAAGGAATTCATTGGGTGAAGCAACAATTCCTATTGTTTTGTTGTGGTGTTCAGTCATTCTCTACATTTGATGGGATCTTTTTATGAACATGATTAATTATTACCTGAGCATCCCCGTAGGTGGGAGAGCTTGAATGTCTTCTCGTGTACTCACATCAGGTCACCATGATCAATGTGTCTCCCCCCCTTCTCCTCCTCACTGTTAATATCGTGTGGTCTATATTTTATTATGATCCACGTTGTTGTGTGCCTTTTTCCACCCTCCAACAAGGGGGACAATTGAATAGAGTTTATTATTATAATTGTTATCACAGTATAATAATCATAAATATTCTATCAAAGATCTATGTATATATTTGTATCATACTCTGTTCCTTGTTGATGCAAGCTATTTTGATGCACCTCTAGCTGTCCTGGACAGTGTCCCCCATCCCCCCCCTCTTGGACATTGGATGTGTAGAGAGATCCTCATCTTTTTGACGGGTTCATTGTTGACCACTGATCCATGTGCCACACATCACCCAATCTTGACACGGCGCCCATCATGACGCCCCCACCCCCCCTCCTCCACTCCCCCTCCCTGCATGGGGAGGGGGTCAGCACAGCTAGTGGCCTCCCCACCCCCACCCCCCTCACACTCTCCCTCACACGCGCCACAAAGTAGAGTTGTTCAACAGTATTTTCCCTTTCTCCTCCTCCTACTACTACTACTACAACATATCCTCATTACTTCTATTATTATCATTATCATTAATATTATTATTACTGGTCTATTCACCTTTTTAACTACATCTCTTCAAAATTATACCCGCTTTAGCTTTTTCTTTCTTTTCAATCAGACTTTGTATTCAGTGAGTACACTCTATACTATATGATATGGTACCCTTTTTTTCTCAAAATGTCTTTGTTTTATGACGTAACTTTGTCGACTCTTAATAAACTATGATTGTCTTTTCAACATTTGGTCCTATCAATGTTTCAGTGGATTAGTGTTCCCTTTTTTTTCTTACTATTGAGCTTTTCAATTGTTCCTCATCTTGAAGCAATACTTTTCCTCCTCACAGTGTTAAGTGTTTCCTTTTATCTCGAAGAAACTGTTATGGATGATTTCTCATCAGGTTTTTAAATTTATTTATTTTTGTTGAGGTTCAGTTTCATTCTTTTATACTTTTTTTTTTTTTAATGAGTTGTTAGGATAATCCTAGTCAGCAAAAAGAAATTGCATATGACAAAACACTTTCTCATTTATCTAAAACTAAGATTCCATTCTTTCTTTCCATGACAAAATCATTGAATTGAATGCAAAAGGCTTCAGTTTTGTACCATTCTATTTTTTTACTCTTTTGTTTTGTTCTAATCATTGGACGGGGAATCATGTTTGACTTAAACATCTTTTGCTAATTGATGTGAAAGGGATTCACAGATCATTGGACCCAGAGACTGAATTACTTTTGACCTCTTTATTAAACCGTTGATGGGCATTGTTTTCCCCCTCCCCCCCACTACTGTTTCTGTGGTGGCTTTGCTTGGTTTTTGCTTGTTTTGTTCATGCAGTTTTGCTTCACACCACTTCCATCAAGTTTGTGATCATGTTGTATTGTACATAGTTACCAGAATAATCTTTCTTTACATTGAATTTGATATGATGGTGTTGCATGCATTTGTGCCTAGATTTAGTAGTTTACTTTTCACACTTATCAAATTATCACCATACCTCATTCTTCATAGTCAGTCAGTCAGTCAAACCTTTTTTTGTATTGTTGTTTTTTCGTCATTTTTTGGTACATGTCTTCTTCACTCTTGCCAATCCTCCTTATTTGTTCACAATGAGTCGTCCCTCACTGATCAGCCCAGCAGCTTGTGGCTAGCTCTTCAATTTGACTACAACTACACTGAATCAGTGTACAACACAGTACTTATTGTTTGTCTATCAACTCACTCCCTGGCCAGTCAGTCTAAGGAATGTATGGATCCAGCCTCTTGTCGTCAGTGTCACTCCGCACCTCATCTGGAGCTGTTCATGTCGTCACTCAAATTCTCGTCACAATAGGTAGGAGGCAAGTCCTGCTCTCACTACACACGGCATAGGCTGAATGTATGAAGAAGATAATTTAATTTGAAAAAAAGGCAGGAGTATTTTAGTGCTAAACTTTGACTGGCGGCATTCACTTTTCTGTTGTTATGTTATTATAGGTGTGATCTTCTTTGTCCTCCTCAATTATTGTATTTTCTCGTTTCTATTTGTTTTGGTGTAAAAGTTGTACCTTTAAAGTCAAAGAACATGACTAAGAACATTTCCGTATAGAATCTGTCCAGCACCAGGAAAGTGAAAGCAAGCATTGCACTACTGGATATGATGGTAATAGTACAGTGTAGACACTTTTCATTATGGCACCTTTCTTCAGTATTTCGTTAAAAAAAATGTGTATTGGTGTAAAGAGAAATACTCCAAAAATGTTTTGACTTCACCACGTCTAAGAACATTTCAGTGTAAAAGAATCTGTCATTGTCTGGCACCAGAAAGTGGAGAGAAATCAAACATTGCACTACTGGCTATAGTAGCCTACAACTACCAGTACCAGTACTGTAACAGTCAACACTTCTAGCACTAGCACTCTGTATTTTATTGTTTTTACTGTAAGAACATGATATGAACATTTCAGTCTACAGTAAGAATCTGTCCGTGTCTAGCACCAGAAAGAAAGCAAACCAGCCAGTCACTAGTGGCTAGTAGAGTACATACAGAAGTAGACACCTTTGTTGTTCCTCTGGCACTTTGTATTGGAGCCTTCAATCACCTCACTGCTGTAGTACAGGTACAAGGAGTGGAGTGTGATAAACAACAACTTCCACCACTCCTACAATACACACAATAATACAGAGGCTTGATTGATGGTTCATGGAACTGTATTCCGTCCTCTTGTCTACTTTGTCTTTTTTTTTTCATTTCATGTTATGTGTGTTATTACTATTATAACTATTGTGCATTTAAAAGATAACTATATTTTTGTTTATTTGTTTCTGCTCACAATAAGCACAGCCTGGCAAACACTCCTAGTTGTTTGTGAAAGGCCCAAGCACTTGATTACTTGATTATGTCTTGGGGAAAAGCAAAGAAAATGGTTAGGTAATCCACACTCTGATGTTCACCATCTTGTGTTTATGGTGTGTTGAGATTTAACTTTCTTCAGTGTTTGGGTTTGGCTACTTTGTCATCTTGTCACACAGGAACAACGTTACTGTACTCGGAGCATTTCCATAGGTGCTCCGTTCCTGGCAACCGTAGAATCAAATGAAGGCTACCTTTGTGTGTTGGTTGGCATTGTGTTGTGCTCGCCACTGTAGAATCAAATGAAGGCTACCTTTGTGTGTTTGTTGGCATTGTGTTGTGCCCAAGCTTTCATCTTCGTGCTCATGGTCCCCTCCCACCATCCAGACCATTACTGCCACATTCCAGCACCACATCAACAATCAGTCCTGCAGTCAGGGACATAGCTTCCTCTGGTGTCCTCTTGTACTTGTAGCAGCTTTCTTCTTACATCTAGTACCATCGGCCCCAGTTCATAGAACAAACAGTGCTACAAGGGATATCACTGGGTCACAGTTTGTCTGGAATCAGATCTTTGAAAGGACAAAAATAGCCAGTATACTTACTAAACATGCCATCAACATTCACACTGAGAATGATGGCATGAGTTAGAGTAGAATGTTTACACCCCTAGCGTCACTTTTGGGATCATAAGAGTAAATTCGGTCTAGCCTACATATTTACATCCATCTAAGTCTAAGTGAGCGCTTTATAATGATATCTCTATAAAGAGCTTTTGTCAAGTACTTTCCCAGATAGATCAAAGTTAAAGTGCTCAGGTGACTGACATGCTCATTTATTAACAGGCCTACGTTTATTAGTGGGCCCACTTTCCAAACCAAGTTGTTATGTTATTATATCTATCTACAATAATTATTTGTCAACCAAGAAGAATGAAATGAAATACAAATGGGCAAACTGCCTGCAGCTACAGGGATAAGAAAACTCCCATATGGTACATGTAGTAAATTGTAAGAAATGAAAACTGACCTCAATGAATTGTACATGATGATGTATTACTATTACTATTACCCTACTACCAAGACAGTGATTAAGCAGGATGAGTGTCTGCCTCCTCACATTATTGCGTTCAATGTTTTCTCAACTATGCCATCATTATTCACCATTCACCTTGACATCTATTAAACCAGACACAGTTGCTACTCTGCCTCAATTAGTCATAAATGGTCATGTTGTGTGTTGTTATGTTTCAAATGGAAGCTTTATTGTAGAATTTCAAGGGAACTGCTCCCACTGAACTGACCTATAGATATTGTATAATGAATTAGATGTGACAATAGTTGTTTCTACCCCCAATCACACTGGGTATGCACCTAACATGTAGAGTAAACATTTTGCCATCGTTTGTCACCAAAATGGGGAGTTAAATGGCATCATTATTTTCATGATAACAACAGAGTTAGAATAATTCACCAACTCCTGATTGGTTTCACAAATTGCCTATGTCAGCCAAAAATGTATGAATTACTTTAATACTTTTCTTCACCACTGCCATTAGAATAAGACATAAATCCCTTATAGAGATAGAAGAAGAAAATTGTATGATCAAGCCTTAGAAAAGAAATTGAAAGGGTCCTCTGATTTTATTAAGGCAAAGAAATGTTTTAAAAGAATATTGCTGAAATGTTTGGTTTTCTATGTCTCAATGTTTGTCTCGTTTGTAGACGAGCATTCACTGGGTGGTAGTGGTAGAAGGTGTCGTTTGCCTGATCAAGCCTACCACTAATTTGAATAAAGAACAATTTCAAGAAGTATTACTGTTTTATATAGGACAGGTCCCTTTGGTTTTGTTTTACACCCCTAGCAACACTTTTTAGATCATGTAAGAGGTGGGACCTACATTTTAATGTCTGTCTCCGATAGGACAGGGGTGGACAGCCATGAAAACTGCCCACGCGCCCCATGTTCAGAATGCCCTCATCAGGATTCGAACCAGGGTTGCCAGCTCGGAGACTTAAACTGGTAAACCGAGTGTGTTAACCATTGTGCCACCGCGCGGCCCATGTTTGTATGGTGGGGCATTCACTTGGTGGTAGTTGTGGTAGTAGTTGTTATAGGCACATCTGTCTTCTTAACTGTCGTAGTTGAGATGAGGGAGAGAACACCTTGTGTGCAATCAATTCAGTTCATTTCTTCTACTGTAGTACCTTCAGTTTTACTATGCCAAGCTGGGGCATTCTTCCTGCTCATTGACTAACTTGACTCTACCAGACTGAGTTACCGAAGTGTCGGTACTTGGGTTGCATAAAAGAATATTAACAATGTTGATGGCTTGAGGCCTGGTAGGGTTAGGGTTAAGACAAGAGACCCCTGGCACAGGACTGTTTCACAGCACCCCCACCCCACATTGTATGTCTTCATTGTGACATGATAACTGCTGCAGGAGTTCCATGATACTCAAGTTGATCCCCCCCCCCACTACCCACCCCCTACCCCACCCCCCCTCACCCGTCGTCACCCACTATAGCATTTTATTCACCCAGTCTCATGCACTAGAATCGGGTACATTTTGAATTTCTCATTATTATTAGCATGTATATAAATATTATTATATATTTTGTGATCCACTGTTGTTCAAACTCATTGTCAAAACTACTACTATGTCTGTTCTTTCTTTTTGATGTACCGTATGAAGCAACTTTGCTGGGTCAGTCATGTCTCTTCTTCACTACTCAACTTGTTTTGGTTTTTTTAATTATTATTACAGAATTTTAAAGACTTAACTCTTGATGGTTTGTTGTACTACTACCATGTAGTCTGTGGCTCAGTGTACATCACTAACTCAATGTAGTCTTTCCTTACTTTTGGACGTTGTCACTATGTGAAGCACACCACCTGCATCAAGCTCATTCCTCCTACTACTCTGCAGTATGCAACAATATACTGGAAGAAGTCTGCCTTTGTGGCCACTTTTAAATGGGACATTGTTTTTTTCCTTCTCTATCTCTCCTTTTCGTTCTCTGTAACTGTAATTATGTGTTATTGAGTATTCAGTATCCTACCAGTGCCCTCAGTTATGTTACTACTACATCTCCAGTATAACAATGTTGTAAGCCATTTCTTTACTATCAGAAAGAGGAGAAACACTAGTTGAAAGGGCTCGTGAAGTTGTTTTGGTATAACATAACAATCATGCAGTTCAAGGCCTATGACTCATGACTAAGTACTGTAAAAAGATTTCTGGTAACTATCAAGTTAACTCTGACCAATGGTGGACAACCCCAGCCATGTTTTTGTGTGAAATTGACACATACATTACATAGGATGAGTGCTTTTTAAAAAACTTGTTATTTATTGAAAATTGTTTTCCTTCCCACGGTCATTGATATTGATGCTTAAATTTGAATGCAAAAAAATCAAAAAAACAACAACTAAAAACAATCCCCACCTTTATTCAGAAGAAAGTTCGGAATAGTTTAGATATTGACTCAGATCGTTATGGAACAGAGATAATCTCAATTAGTTGTATGGAGATCTAGCACTGAGTCAAAGGCCACAAATGCAAGGCTTATTTCCCAACTGCATACATAAAATTGATAAAACCAATATTCAGTGACTTTCAGTTTTGGTGTTGATTCATCTGATAATCCTTCATGTTGATATTCGAAGTAAAGCCTCATTGACAAAGGAATCACTAAGGTGGTTACAGCCTACTACTACACTGTTCCCTGCTCTCACTGTACTACTGTACTACTTTCACTTTTACTGCACTAGGAGGGCCCATGGGAATTTAGACAATATATTCAAACACGTTAACTCGGAATTTCTATTATTATAACTATAACTATAACACCCAAACTGCACACTTGAACAGAAACAGATTGACTGTACAGAAAAATTTACTTTTTGTTTTTAGCATATATAATACGCATCTCTTAGAAGGAACATAGACTCTTTTGCATTTATTCTGTGGTTTGTAAGTAGAAGTAATAGTAGCTATGTTTGTAATGAATATAATATGCAAATGGCAATAATCAAGAAAGTTACAGTTTTTTCGTCATTCCTTGTCACACATCTATTGTAATCATTATAATTGCTGCAGCATACTTCACATTTTAATTAAAAAAGGGTTGTCTTCTTGTTTTTTTAGATTATACCATGTAACAGTTTAACCCCATTTTATCCCGCCCTTTCAAGACATTTTTTGGTTTGGTTTATTTGCATTGCTACAGTCTTTGATCATTGCCTTGTGCTAATGTTATCACAAAATCACATTGTATAGCTGTTTGATTATTATTATTATTATGATGATGATGACTTGATGTGGTAACCCTAACATTGTCCTGAGAGTTGGTCCAGTCCATTAGTAGTTGACAAGACATGGTACTTAAACAAATGTGTGTTGTTTTCTTGCAATTCTGTAACCCTCCTCACATTTTATATTGTTTTGTCCATTATCGAGAGTGCATCATAATTCAAACTTACATTTTTTTTTCTTCTTTTTGAAAGATATTGTCACTGTCACTATCACTTGGAAAGAAAAAAGGAAAAAAGAGCTCTAACCCCGAAGTTCGGGGCGGAAGAGAACAGATTTTTAAATTTTTTTTTTTTTTTAGCCGTGTGATCAAATGAAATCTTGTCCGCTCCCTCCCTATCCCTCCCCTTGGTATGACGAGTCTTGACTGTTCCCTTGTGGCCAAGCCAAATATAGCAAGCTTTCTAGTCAATCATCTCATAACTGGAGTCTAGCACTATCTATTGCCACTGTAGGATTATGGTGCCGCCACCACTGTCAGTCCACTAGACTGCCTACTGCAAGGATAATCTACATATCTTGCATTTGTCTGGTTTTTCTGTAAAAATGCAAGAATTTGCATGACTAGTTTAAGTTATGGTCTACCTCTTAATCGAAGCACCTTAGGATAAGGTTTCATACATCAATTTTATAACTTATTTTGGGCTGTGTCAAAATATTACAAAATTGAAGAAGTTACATACACTTTTTAAATCATATAAGAGGTGGTGGAACCTACGTTTTAACATCCGTCTCCAATAGGATGGGGGTGTACAGCCGACGCGACCCGTGTTCAGAATGCTCTCATTTGGAATTTGGATATGGGTCGCCCACTTGGAGACCAAACTCGTGTTAACCATTCGGCCCGCATTTTACTTGAAACCCCAAACCTTGAGCTGATAGGTCAGTATACCTTTGTATTGTTGTAGGGCTGCATATCTAGCATTGAGGTCAGTGAGCACTGTCAGTATGGACCTCCGAGGGCAGCAGCTGGCACATTGAGGAGTGAAGTGGCTCTTCAGACCAGCCAGTGACTGCACTGGGGACCAGTCGCTGTTCAGTACTAATTTAATAAATTGGTAGTCTTGTTAAATACAGAGAATATGAAAAAAATATATTCTCCCTTACCCTTCCCTATTTTCCTTTTTTTGTTTGTTAATGATTTTCAAAAAATGTCCTCCCTTCAAAGTGAATCAAGTTTGTGTCACAAATGGTGACGCCCAGAATGTCAGATCAAATGCTGATTTCACAGAGCTGCAAAGTATTGCAGAAGGAAATAGTGTTGTTAAAATTTAGGTCAATCTTTCAGTTTCAGTATGTGTATATGACATATTGTAATATTACCTCTCATAGTCACAGATTTATATTTTTAGTTAGTCTCCCATTATGTGATTTAGCATGTTGTTGTAGATCAATTTGATTGTAGGCTCCAATGATTATTTGAGCACAGAGTGTAAAATGACAAGACTGGTCACTGATAGCCTGCCTGGTGCTCCCCCCCTTCTCCCATCAATGACCACGTGTTACATGCAGAAATCACACTTGTTGACAAACCTCCACTCTACTCTGACCAAGAAAAATATTTGCAGAATTATTCACTGTGTGTATTTTATCATAAAGAGGAGGCTTTGCTTTTCACAGTAAGCAGTGATTTAATCAGATATGGAGTTTGACACATACACCATCCTAACTACATACATGTACATGTATTCATAAACAGAGCTCTTTACCCACCCATTGTCTTGTTCAGGAATGAATCTTAGTTCCCTGGTATTTTTCTAGATTTTGTTTCCATTTTATTTCCAACATTTAGTCTGATTTTAGATATAATAACACAACATTTATTGATGTCTCTTCATTATGGCTTTTGTATTTGTACGAACACTGTGACACCTAGGACTGGGGTTTTTATAAAATATTTTCTTTGTTGTGTAGTGGGTAGGCATTGTCATTATTATAATCTAGTGTATTTGTGTGCAATACATGTATTTTGTACCTTGCTTTTCCCTTTGGACTCTGTCACCTAACACAATCAGTTGAGGTTTTTTTCCCCTACAATGGCCCCTACAAGGTGCATTGATTTGGCTTTCCTCTCAGTTTTTCTTCAGGCTTTGTGTGTTAGTGTGTATGTGTGTGTGCCATCATGTTAGAGAACTTAAAACAGTTTGGGATCAAAGTGTAAACAAAATAAAATATTCTTGATCAGCATTCAAAATGGTTTGTTGCTTGTCTTTTCAGCAGTTGACATTTTTTGTATTCTCATAGTTCAAAGTGATATTTACTCATTTATAATAATTGACGGGAAGCCCTTTTCTAACTGCTGCTACTATAAGCTCGAAAACTATGAATCAAATGGCAGCCAAACACTAAGAAAAGCATACTTTTCAAAAGTAACATTTGGTTTGAAATTAAAGCCCAAACTCTGTACTTTTTGTATTTAAGTAAAGTTGATTATTCATTGCATTAATAAGGAAATGTGCATTGCTAACATTTCTTGAAATGCTTTCTATGTTTTTAGTTTTTAAACGACTTTCTACAATGTAGTTTACTGTAAACATTGGTGCGTTACAGTTACAGTTACAATTAGAGACTTATTAAAAAACAAATGGCAATCCTCCTATTATAATGGAAGTAGACCTCGAGTTCTGGTCCCCAGAACCCAATAACTAGCGGACGAAAGATTATTACAGGGATGGGGATTTTTCCGCATGTGCAAATATTTTTGTGGGCCAAACTGTGACAGAGTTGCCAACCTCTGCATTTTTTCTGTAGTTAGTCTACAGATTTTTGTACCCGACTTCGGAACCACGGGCGAGCCGCAGAAACTACGGAAAATGTGCGGTCGAAAAATAATTAAATTACTACCGAAAAACGCAAATGTCTAAAACAACTAGGTTTCAGATTTTAATGTATTGTTGGAAATTGGAAGTCAAAATTCACACACCGGTGTTGAAATATAGTGGGGGCCGCCTACTTATACTATACTAGAAGACCCGTTGCAGCTTCGCTTGCAAAAGATACAATTAGCACATAGATAAGATGAGATAGTGAACGTGAAA
>JAUELK010083805.1:0-12415 GCA_031471215.1 Gastropteron pacificum | reverse complement strand
TTTTAAACAAACTTGCTGTAGGCTTTAGATCTAGAGAATCTAGATCTAGGATTTCTATTCAATCAGTGGGGAACTGTACGTGCAAGGACTGCAGACCCCCTCTTTTCGTTGTCTTCGCACGACTTTACTTTAGAAATACTCATCTGTTTGCTCTAGGGATGACAGCAATACTTTCACAATTCCTTTGTGAACATTCCATTACACAGATATTAACTTATTGACAACTGTAGCTCATAGTAGGACATTCCATTGTATAAGATGCACTGAGTCTTAACCCTTTGAGGCTGAAGTCCTGGTTGACCGGCAATAACAGAACACCGCTCTATGACAGAATACTGGTGCAGCAGTATATAGTAGCTTTGTTGTCTTATGGTGGCCATTTTGGGTCAGGGCTCAAAGGGTTGGCTTGTTCCTGTACACTAAGGGTGCAGACAGAATGGACCCGGACCCAGATGGACGTAACACGGCTGTGCCTCGCTCAGTTTCCCAGGTCCACAAAGCTTGCAAAGATGTCTCTAAGGCACAGGTCGGGCCGTGTTATCTAACCTACACAGGGATCTTCTAAAGGGATTTGCTTGTGTAGGTGTGAACCCTAATTGCACATTGTATGTTTTCATGGAACATGAAAGATGTAATCCACATTGACTTGTGGATGATAAACAGAGGAGGCATTTCTTCAACACTCTTGATATTATTAGACTGAGTAGATATCAAAAGTAGTGCTAGCTGTAGATAGTAGTTGTTATAATCATTATATAGGTGTACCCCGGATTGAGCTCTGTCTTTCAGGGGAGTGGGCAGTATAACAATTTATTCCAATATTATTGTTTATTATTATTATTATTATTATTATTATTGTTGTTGGTAGTAATAGTAGTAGTAGTATTGTTATTATTGTTGTTATTATTATTATTATAATTCAAAATCTTTCAACTTATAGTAAATTTTTCTTATTTGATATTTTGTATGAATCAATGTTGATGGACAGTCAAGCACATTTTTCAGTTAGCTCCTTTGGTCTCCAGGTTGACAACCTGGGTTCAAATCCTCGTGTGTGGGACTACGGTCATAGGTTTTGTGGACAGTTTATATGGCTGTCACCACCGCCCCATCTGAGACGTACGTTAACACACCCTCCTCTAGCATGACATAATTATGTAAAAATCAACTGAAATTCAATTAGATTTTGTATTGATTGAAATCGGCCATGAATATTTAAATTTCTGCACAAATAATATGGATATTATTAACCAAGGAATGAATGTTTGCATACACTGTATGATACAGGATTTGTTTAAAAATGTTGATGGTTAAAGGTTAAAGGCAGTCTTATTCTATACATATACATGTAGCAATATCAAAAAATGATGATATACATATAATACCATGTTGAAGAACCTCACGAGTTGAGATATACTAAGGAACACATTACAGTGTTTAGAAAATCATTGACAAGATTGATTGTCATGATAAATAGGCTGGAGCGTGATCGATTGCAATTAAAAAAAAAATTAATTTAGAAATAATGTAATCATCATATAAGAACCAGAAGAACTTAAGTTTAGAACTAGAACCAACTTTGTGGACTTTTCTGGTTTTTACATGACAACGTATTGATTGGCTATACCTCTTTCTATTATTATAGAGCTCATGCTAATGGGGATGACACACGTTAGAAATGAACTCTATTATTATTATTATTATGTAAACTATTTTTGTATACTTTGTATTGACTTGGTGTCAAAGTGCTTTGGTGAGGGGTGACACAGCTTAAATCCCTATTTGACAAGAAACTATGCGTCATGTATTATTGTATTATTATATCTCTACATTATTCTATTGTGATGACTTGTTATGATTGCAACAAACTTTGGACAAACTTTTAATTTAACACTTTTATGTCATTTTTTCCCCGTTTTTTTTCTCATTTGTTTTTGTAAAAAAACCATCTACAGTCATTTTTGTTATACATATTAGTTTTTATTATGATTTTAAGTTTTTCTGTTATTATTTTTGTACCTTTTTTATTGTTAGAAATACATGCATGATGGTTGTCATGAATTTTATTATTATGATATTATTATTTGTATTATTATTTTTTTAAATTTTTATTATTATTATTATATTATTTGTATTATTTTTTTTTATTTTTTTATTATTATTGTTGTTGTTTTATATGTTCTTTTTATTACTCTTGCTAGTAGACTAATCTAATCCACCAGTGCCTATATTAACTGTGATTATATGTCTTTGTGTTAAAGGGAAACGAATACATTTGTTACATGATAAGTCAGGGTGATTATGCAATCTGTATCTACGCACCATGTTTGAATTAAATCACTCTGGTTAGTACATATGTACCTGCATGTGATCTTTAATTAATAAACTTCTGATTCCCAGGGCTTCGCTGTGGGGAATGTTTATCTCGTTGGGTCAACTACATGTTACAGGGATGGCAATGGCTCATATTATATACATGATACATGATACATGATGTGTTCGGTGGTTGAGACCTATTCACAGGTCAGTTCAACGGTCAGTTGACATCTAAAGGCTTCATCTTGCGTCGCAAGGTCTATCCGTAGCATTTCAGGGTTATACAATGCTGGGTGATTTGCCCAGTGGGCATCGAGTCTGTTCTTGAAGGCGCTCACGCTAGGTGCGGACACTGCTTGTTCTGGGAGACTATTCCAAACTGACACGACTCTCTCAGAATGAAAAATGTATAATTTAGATACCAATGGACAATGCCTCTGAAATTAATAAAGAGACGTGTTGGAATGACTTATTTGATACCTCCTGTATGGCCTAACTGTGTTGCTAGAAGGGGTAAAAAGGGAAAGAAAACCTAGGTATGAAGTAAGCTTGTATCTACAAAATGACTGCTTTAAACATATTTCTTTTCACATGTTTTGTTAAGCACTGTTTGTTTCTGTGTTTTGTTTTCTGTTCTGATCAGACAACCAAGTATACAAAATGACAGCTTTTAAAATATTTCTTTTCACATGTTTTGTTAAGCACTATATGTTTCTGTTTGTTTTGTTAAGTACTATTTGTCTGTTTGTTTGTTTTTTTGTTCTGATGAGACAACCAAGTATATTGATACACACTTGCCATAACTTAACCGTACAAATTGTATGTAAAGGCCGCAATGAAAGAACGATCAGAGTCACATTTTTCAATCTTTTTGAGGTAGTCTCTGTTTTAATTTTGGACTCTCTTACAGTGTGCAAGTCACCAGTGCCTATAGCTCTGGTCTCTGATTGTTTTAGGATTTTATACTTTCTTACTTCATCACTCGGCCTACATTCCAGGGGCAGTAACCTCAAAAATATAATTTTGTGACTTTGATCGTTGTCTCCTTGATGCCTTCAGATGCTGTACGTACAGCGCACGGTGCTAGCTGATGTGCTTGACAAGACGGAATTATTGTTAATTATTGCTAATTATGTAACTGTGAAGACTTCAAATCATCCCTCTAAACACATACATGTACTAATATAACACTCATGTTGTCAGTTTTTCAGAAGAGCGTTTTTAAGTTTTTCTTATTCCATACAAATACAAAGCATCCGTATCTCCGTCATTTATGGCTCGATCCATTCAGATTTTTGTAGATGATGATGATAATGAAAGTCGATTGTATAGCGCACAAATCCATGTTTTCATGCTCTAAGGCGCTGCGACATCCACAGACAGAAATAATACACACACAACTACAGTACTATTCCTCTCAAACTGGGCCTGGGCTATACACATTATAATACATGTCCTTAATAGCAAACAGTTTAGCACTCGAATGCTCTTTTGATAAGTTCCATTTTGAGATTGGTCTTGAATAGAGACAGAATTTCTGATTCTCTTGTTTTCAAACTGAGAGAATTCCATAATTTTGGTCCACCTACAGAGAAAGATTTTCCTGTGTGTTTTAGAGGAAAACTATAGGACCGGAGTAGTCGAGTGTCGGTTTTAACTTGACCCCGGGTCAGATGGGGCTCACACTAGTCATGTGTGTGTTTACAGAGACGACATTTTTGTATTCAAGCCCACCCAACCATGTACACATACTCTCTACAAATTATGAACTATCTACCCAAACCCTGATGAATATGATCTTGCTTTAAACTCGATTGCAATATATGACACTGTACGGACAAAGGAACAAATATACATACTCTATTACTTATGCATTTTTATTCTAATTTTTTCTCTTCAATTGATAATAAATGATGATTTACATTCCAATATCTTTCCTTCGTCTTGTTTGGATTTTTATTTCACAAGTCTTTTCTCACTTTTTCAAAGTACTTTGTCACGCATTTCTCACTGTATCCAGATGTAAAAAGGGCACCCGACTATAGACAGTGGAAGATCTTGTCGGAATGTTGGTATGGGCGCCGGCGGGGCAGCACTACCAGTATGCCTCCCATGAGGCTGAGATGGCTTTGGAATGAAACAGGTCTGTCGGGGTAAGGCACTTTGAGCTCAAAGAGAAAAGCGCTATATAAATTGGCTATTATTAAGTCTTCATTGTGGAGTCTGATTATGAAAAACTCCTTGGGACCAGAAAAAACTTTTATCTTTTCACCTAGGAATACATGTGGGCATCTAAAGGTGGGTTAAATAAATGCAAACAAGGAACAACATGAGACCAAATGTTTGAAGCAAGTAGCATTGTGTGAATGTAGCGTTGTTGTTGTTGTTGGTTCTAAAGGTGAGTTAAGTAAATTCACACAAGGAACAACATGAGACCAAATGTTTGAAGCAAGTAGCATTGTGTGAATGTAACGTCGTTGTTGTTGTTGTTGTTGTTTTGTGGGCATCTAAAGGTGGGTTAAGTAAATGCAAACAAGGAATGACATGAGACTAAATGTTTGAAGCAAATAGCATAGTTTATTTGTCCAAAGAGCAGTTGTCCATAGACAGAGTATAAAAGTGCTTAAGTCTTTCTCTCAGTAGACTGCTGTATTGTCTTTCTATTGCACATTTGGGTAAACATGGGTGAGGCAAAACCAAGGTTGGCGGACCTCGTACAGTCCTTTGTTGAGTACTTGAATACATCTTAGCATTCATCTACAATAGATGACGATGACAAATGATGATGATTACAAGGATAGATGATGATGATAATATAAATGATGAGCATATAAAAAAAACATATATAAAGAAGATATATTGTCATTATTAATTAAGCCCATTGGGTAAGTAAATATAATCTCAGGAAATCCATGAGCTCTTGAAGAAGAGGATTTCAGTAATACAATGTATCAAAGTGATTGCGAAGTGCAGGAGGAGAAAGGAGAACGATAAACTGTCTCTATCACTTTTGTAGTCATTGAGAGAATTGACTCTTTAACAAAGCATTTTTTTAAATTAAAATAATTCTAGTTTTGCCCTAGTTTAGCTTTGTTTGAAAATTTGACAGGCTCAACACTGCGGTCCATGTTTCATTTAGACATTTATGGTTACAGCCATGATTTAGGACAGAACCAGGTGAATGTCACATCATTTTACTGTAACCCTGATGCTTGAACTTGTGAGAAAGAATTCACAATGTTGACCACAACATGTGGGCACAAATTACAAGCATATTTTGATATAGTTAGTTAGCATCCTTCCGTCTACGCGAGACAATGGGGTAGCAACCTCAGTTTTTGGTGGCATTAGTACATCTCTTAGAGTGGCTGTACAAAGTACAAGCCAACTCTAGAATAACTGTCCCTATGGCAGACCAGATAAACAAAGGGGGACGCCAGCTATTTTCCATTTTGATCTAGTGAGGTGCCTTACTCCAGGTCAGACTTCTAAACCTAAGTATGATGACTGAGCTTGGATATTGGGCATGCAAAGAAGAACAAAAGATACAGAAGAGAAAGAAGAAGACCAACAGTTGTGTCAATCAAAGGAGACAATGGTCAGGATTAATCGATTAAGCTGAATATATCTTTGGAATATGAGATGGCTTTTTAAGTAAAAATGTTTTTAAAAATGTGCAAGTATAGCATGGATAATTTCATTTAATATCAGATCACATCTTTGTTATTAGATTCCAACAACAACAAAACAGAAGATTTATTTAGTACAACAAATCTCAGTAAAATTTAAGTTTTGCGTGGTTATCTGAATTGTACAGAGGTTAAATACCTAGTGAAAATATTAATTTTTCTTTTCTTTTCACAAGTTTTGGTAGGTCACACAGGTTTGTATTAATCTCTAGCATTGAGGATACAAGAACAAGTCCAATCCAACATGACACTGCAAACTTCAATTCACATTAACATTATCATCTTTTCTAGAAAGGAAACAAGCTTATGAATGATGCTTATTCGAATTAATGATCTCAATCATTATCATCATTGTAATTGTTTCGTTTTTTAAAAGTCTATTATGTGTATTATAAATGATCTCTATCAGTATCATTCTTCTTTTTTCACTAGCCCTCTCAACAGCTTTCTGTGTCAAAGAAGTTTTCAGCAGTGCTACATGTAGTACACTTTGATATGACAGAGATTTATATTGGCAATGCCTACAAATCTAGACTTCATATTATCATTGTTGTTATTATTACTATTAATCTATTATGATTATTGCCTAGAGCTTTTTGGATAGGCGCAATAGAAATAAACTTGATATATTATTTACTATAATTACTACTAATATTATAATCATTACTTTACAAAGCTAACACAATATGTTTTATATCTTCGTATTGCAGCAAATGTACTCACTGAGGTGCTGTGAATGATGGGAACAAACAAAATAAAAAAAACATTCAAAATTGTTCGAGAAATGAGTCAACAATAATCATGAACATGAACATGGGTAGGCAATAGAAGTAATCGAATCATAAATTATGCAACAATTCATGGCAACCATTCTTACAACAGAGGTAAGGTAACACTAGTTCTCCTGTTGATCGAATCCTTTTACGAAGAAAACCTGAATACGAAATTCAGAATGGCAGAAAGGGTTTGGAAGACGCATGACCGCTTAACCCCTTCGTGACAGAACATTTTTTTGAAACTTTGGACAGAGCTCAGTTTCTCAAACCAGGACGGAGAAATTTTCAGAAATGGTTGTAGAAGTCTGTACAAGGTACGTCCTAACGTCCCACGGAATTAGAAAATTAGCTGATCGCAGGACATAGGGGGCTTGGGTTGGGTTGGGGGTGGGGGAGATTTTTGGAATGAAGTGTGGGGTTTTTTCAACAAGTTACCGTCAAATTAATAACCGGAGGCAAAAACGTCAGTTTAAGTAGATCAAATTTCCATACAATAATTTCATTGGATTCCATATCTTCTTTCATTCAACACTTGACATATGTTATTGTTACACAAACATACATTGCGTTTTGTTCATTGTGAAGGAAGAGACTGGCGTGTGATGTAATTTAATATATAGCATATTTACAGATTTCCCAGATCTTCGAGGCACCACAGAGAAGACACCAATGTCTTTCAACCAGCCGAGGCCCACTCCATCACTAAGGCCAGCACTGAACTTATTACAGCTTGATTTTCTATTTCATAATTTTGAAATTTGCTTTAATAATAGTAATAATAATAATAATAATAATAATAATAAGAAGAAGAACAATACAATTCATATAGCACCAGAATCCACCACAATTGCTCTATGGTGCTTCACAAAGTCTTAAAACAGAAACATTTTCCACACATCACACTCAGGAGATGCACAGAAATTCTATTCATATTCTTCAGCAATTTGTATGCTACATTACTGCTTTAGTGTTATCAGCTTCACTTTTTGCTGAAGCCAACACTTCGACCATTGTAGCTCTAGATCCTAGTCTAGTCCAACTAACAATATCATAAATTGTTCAAATTGATTAAAGAACATTTTTTACAAACTATCCTATCATGTGTCCCACCATGGTTGTTTGTTTGTGAATGTATTCAGAACATTGTGAAACCAATTTACCCTCATGGGATAATACAGAATCATCTCATCTCATCATCCTTCAGACCATGTACTGTGCAGTGTGGTGTGAATGTAACGATGGCTCCGAAGAGCTCAAAGCGTTTACATCTATTGTGTATAGCGTAAGTCCGTCATAACAAATCAAGCCCTAATAATCTGTTAGTGCCAGCCCTGTAAAGAAGCAGCCCTGGCATATAACACACCATTCCGTCAGTCAAGAAATAATAAATCTATTTCCTCAAAAAGTGTACAGATAGAATTCACGAATTCAGTATAGAATATATACGAACAATAGAAATTCTAAATAATCAAAACATGAAAATAGAGAGAGAATTCATGAATACAATTCAGATTTTAAAACTATCAATAGAAGTTTGGAAAATAATGAAATACAGTTACAACATGATTAAAATTGTTCAACTATATTTTTACCACAAAAAAACCCAGTAAATTGAGACTTCGGATAAGAAATTGTATATATTTCTGTTGTTCAGATCTCAAAATCAACAATAGAAAATTTGGTATTTGATTTCTCGAAAATGTAATTCTCTTATCATATAGGCGGCACATCAAGATATCATTAATAAGTTGTTAAAGTAAAAGTGTGCTAACATGGAGCATCATGAGTCACATAGTTTTACAAAGTAGTAAACATAGAAATTCAAGGAGTGAGATTAGCAGTTAAGTTCAGTTTGACAGCACCATGAATATATAAAAAAGGGCATCAAGTATTTCATTCATAGCTACAACAATTCAATTCAAATTCATTAACTACAGACTAGAATAAGAGAGAAGAGGGTACATCAAGACAAAAACACTTTAGAAATGTAATATAGAAAAAAGATGTGTCAGAGTACTTTTGACTCAATTCTGCTTTGTCTAAGTTCATAATGAACAAACCAAAATTCAAAAATTCATGACAGTTTGTGACAAGTGTTGATTAAGTAAGAAAAGTTATAGAAAAATACATTTAACAATAACATGGCTCATCGTCTCACAGCAAATCAGGCATTGCTGTGATAACAACAATAAGTACCCAAGAAGAACTTCCCGCATCTCAAAACTAGACGTATCTTAACGTTCCTTAAATTCTGATCATGTCTTATCTTATCTGATCTTGTCTCATATATCTTATCTTAAATTGTAATATCTTATCTGATCTTATCTCATACATCTTATCTTAAATTGTATTATCTTATCTGATCTTGTCTCATATATCTTACCTTAAATTGTAATATCTTATCTGATCTTATCTCATACATCTTATCTTAAATTGTATTATCTTACCTGATCTTTATCTCATGTATCTTATCTTAAATTGTATTATCTTATCTGATCTTATCTCATACATCTTATCTTAAATTGTATTATCTTATCCTACGTCATTTCACCGCATCTCAAAACTTATCTCATGAGAATGAATGAAAGAGATAAAACCTACTGGAAGAGAAAGAAAAGCTGAGTATTACAATGCAGGCAAAACATGTTAAACATATTGAGAAAACAATAAATCATGAATTCAAATGAAAATCATAAGAAAACAAAACATATAAAACAAAACACAAAGGTAAAGGAATAAAGCGTTGCTCGAAAAAATGTCTCTTAATATAAGAAGTAGACCAATTAGGAGTCAAGAAAAGAGAAGAATAACACAAACTTAGCCAGGAATGCAGAAATTACAACAAAATGTGTAAAAAGATACAGAGGAAACACAAAGAAGGAAAAAAAACATGGTAAAAGTAGAAAACATATGCATTAGAATGAGAAACCCAGATGGATAATAATGATTACTTTTCTTAAAAAATAATCATTTCAAAAATGAAAAAAAGTGATTACCAAACAAACAAGAAAAGGTAATGAGTAGTGATAACTACAGTATAATAAAAAGAAGGAAAGGAAACATAAGAGTAAAGAGCTCTGTCAAATTAGAGAGAACTTTTAAACCACAAAACACATTCACATACGCAGACTCACATACAAATTGAAAAAAACAAAAAACAAGGCAAGAACCAGCAAGGAAAACAATATAAAGGTATAAAAGCATATAATGCTACAATATTAGAGTGACCAAATGCAATATGAATTTTCCTATAAAAACGATAATGATTGGAAAAACCTGTGATGAAGAGATGGAGTATAGAGCAGTACGCACTACGTCCATTGCTGTGACTTGTGACTTGTAAGGTGAGATTCTGTTGGCTTTGAAAGTCTTTACAATCATAGCTGATTTATAGAGCACTTTTTCTCGCTCGAACTCAAAGCGCTTTACATAATACTATTACCCCGACAGACCGGTTTCACTCCAAAGCCATCTCAACCTCCTGGGGGGCTTACTGGTAGTGCTGCCTGGTCGGCGCTTATGCCAACATTCTGACAAGATCTTTCGCTGCAAAAAGGTGCAAAATAGTTGGTCATCATTTTTCCGCCTGGGAAAAATTAAGCTTTGAGTGAAAGAAAATCAGCTTCAGACTTCCGACAATTAGTTTTAACCTCACTAGGTGATTTTGACTCAATTCTCAAATCTCTTGATCCTTCTCTTCATATGTCTAGTGTAGTAACAACCAAAAACAAAGCCACACAAGGCACTCCTTTCCCATCTAGGTGGGTTGTTCTTACTTCGTTGAGGCTATCAGCTTACTTAAGAATTATAGTACTCTATGTAAGGTATAAGGCAAGAATGTACAGTTCACTAACATTGCTCAGAAGGCCTCTACGCACTGATAACTAACACTAACATTCAGAGAGATACAGTCATAGATACAGTACATTATGTCATTACAGTCATTGAACATGTAGACTAACTATAAAAATAATAAGAACAATAATAATAATGATAATATCAATAATAGTACTACTAATAATAATGGACTAAATCTATACATATACAGCGCATGTCTCCATTCTTCAGCATGTAAGGTTTGATAAATATGTGTAATATGTGTCTAGAGAAACTAGTCTCTTATTCTAGATAAGACCCTTCAAAGTCATCACTATCCAGTCAACAGTGTCTCAATTCAGGCTAAACTATAGGAATTTATGTAGATACGTTATATAGACATTAAGATAAAAATTCTGTGTCATCTTTTTAACCTTTAGAGATTCCATCATCCAGTCAAAAGTGTCTCGTTTCGGGCTAAACTATGAGAATTTATATAGATTCATTATATAGACAATTAGTTACAATTCTGTGTCATCTTTTTAATCTTTAAATACATCATCATTCAGTCAAAAGTGTTCAAAGTAAGGCTATATACTAGGATAGTTCATATTGTGGGTGGTGAACGATAGGCAAACACTGTAACTCTAAAATCCAAACCAAGTCTTTATACTACTACTATGTCTTAACCAGTAATTGAACCCTGGCCATTGCACTCAAAAGGCCCACACACTGACCACAAGGCCACCAGTAACACTGTGCTATGCTAACATGCACAAAATATTATAAGAATGTTTCAAAACCTGGTGATTACATAAGATACATCAGTGTGAGTCAAGACTTTATTTTCATATATATAAGTATAAGAAAGTTAATATGGCTTGTACTGTGTTAAGCGCAAACAAATAATCTCCATTATTGTTATTATTATTATTATCATTATTATTATTATCATCATTATTATTATCATTATTATTATTGTCATTATCATTATTATCAAGTTTCTGTTGCAATAAAAAGTAGCTGAATCTGGCCAACAAGTTACGCATTAGCCAAGTAAAAAAGTCGGAACAGATATTCCAATCCATTCAAAACAATCACAGCCGTATAATTTGAAATGTGTATAAATATTTGTATATGTACAAAGGTTTAAAAAATGTGTATATTATTATATACCATTGATTATAATGCTTACATCATCATTTCAATCTATGTTTGAGAATGGACAGTTTTGAGTTGAGTTTAAAACCCCTAATTGTACCACTATGTTATATAAGAGGTGGGATCTATGCATTGATGTCCTCTGATAAGATGGGGTGGACAGCCTTTTAGACTGCCTACACAACACAGGTCCTTACCTTAACCAAGAGGCACATAAGGCATCGACGTCAACTCTCCACTGGGGCCGGTCGGCACTTGGCCAGGATCCTTAAGTGCCCTAGCAGGATTCAAACCAGAGCTGTCCCCTTGCAAGCTAAAGGATTCCTCTTCAGTGATCCAATGACATATGGGCCTTTGCCCTTCTGTCCAATGCCATGTGGTGGAAGAAAGCTAAAGGATAAATCCTGAATCCAATCTTCTTCTTCTTCTTACAGTAAGTTGGATCACTCAGACTTGAGTAGTACTCCAACGCGCGCATGTGTGTGTCTGTCAGATGATCGCTCCACCAAAGTGCTGCACGCAAGAGGCCTTAGTACGTGTCATTATTAATGAGGCCAGTAAAACCAACACTAATCTAACTACATTGAGTATTGTGTAAAATGACAACAGGTGTTAAAGAATCATATCAATTTAAGAATCATATCAATTTAAGAATCA
>JAUELK010083694.1:0-12418 GCA_031471215.1 Gastropteron pacificum | reverse complement strand
GGGGAATCGTTTGAGTATCTCAATCGTATTAAGTAAATGAGAATAGATTTTTTTACAGGCAGTAAGGGGCCAATGGTGATCTCTGGTTGAGGCCTTATGTGCATGCGAGCACGAAGAGGATAAAGTAAGTAGGGGGCGGGGGCCCTGCTAGTATTGCTATACATTTTGATTGTTTCTACATCTTCATCTTGTGCTCAAAAGCAATTTTTCGTAGTCTAGAATAATGTGTGTGTTGGTTCAAAGCCAAAGCCCTCTATACATGATCACTTAAATGCAACTTTTGTCTGAATTGCATGTTGTACCGGTTACTCTAGTCTGAATTCTCCCAGCAAGTTCTTAAGGCATGTGTTGTATTTATTTAATGATTATGATCATCACAGATTTACATCATTGAGAGTGTAAAACTGGTTGTGCTGTAACAAAGAATTTGTGTGAAATGATGCAATTTCAAATGAAGTATTTTCTTTCTTGATGCATCTTACAAAATAAATACATCCTTCAGATTTTGGTGTTTTTAGTATGGTTTTGATTTCTATACACTATTCTTTGCTAATATGATATTGCATTCCAGCAATCATTGAATCAATCATTCTTTTTCTGCTTTCAGAGTGTGGCAAATGTGTTTTGTTTACTCAGTTGTAAACAGAGAAAAAGGCATTTTATTGTCAATGAAAGATGTGTGCTTTACCTAACACATTTGGCATTTACAAACTGACTTTATCTTTGCATCAATTATGGGGTGGATTTTTAAAATTCTTGTTGATTTGTTATTTGTATACATTTGTTTCATAATTCACACCATATGGTTGAAATAACATATCTGTGTTACCAGGTGTCTTGTTAAATTAAGAAGAGCATCATTTACTTAATGGGGCATTAGCATTCAATTTACCTGCTACCTAGCATGCCATCTTAAGACAAGAAAAATCCACCAAAAGTCGACACCCGCCCAGTGGATTTAGTTTCATATACCTCCTCACTGAGAGTCTAAAGGAATGAGTGCAAATTGCTGAAGCAAGTGGAATAAGAGCATTGGCAGGTCCAGTCCATGCAAACTAACTCAAACTGGGTGCCTCATCTTAATACTTTTCCACTTGCTCTAACTTGTATAAACCTCACTCAAACCCTTCAGATTTTCTTGGAGGATACCAAGTGGACATGTAAAAGAAACAGATTCTGTCATCCAGCTGTTGTAATTGTGTGAATGTTCTTTTTCAGGCAGCGATCAATTTCAATTAAAATTTTCTTTTTTTGCGTGTTGACAAGTTAATTGTGTACCTTTGCTTTACTTTTGAGGAAGATCGGTACTGAAATAAACAAATTGACGGAAAAGACTTACTCGTCTTGGAATTGTCTTTGTTGCAAGCAAAAATTGTGAGATGTATTCAATTCAATGTTGCAAAGTTTACCAAAAGTACATCATATTATCCATATTCCCGTGCTTCCTCATAAGAGAGCAACACCAGAGAATATGTCTTTATGTAATTAGTAATACATGTATTTGTAATGAGAAACATGAACATTAACCACAGACATTCCCACAACAAGAAGACAATTTAGAACTGTTATACATATATTTAATGACAAAGAAAACATGGTCATTATTTCACAAATCTGTAAGCTGTTCAACTGTGCGCCTGGATTCACATATTCTGATACTGTATTTATATTATTATAATGATGAATTAAAGTTAAGACCTATGTGGGCCTAACAGACAAGTATAGTACTGTAGAAAAGAAAAGCCTACCTGTATACCTGTCTTCCACACCCACTAGGTGCAACTCTATTGATATACGCTCGGACGGAGACAGCGCAGTGAAAAGTAAAGAAAGAAGACGTGACTTAACGATAGTGACTGCTTTACACAACTTGTGTATTGCTACAGTTTAGTAGACTCCCCCACCATCCACAGGTGGCCACTAACTGACTTAAAGAAAACTTCTTCTACTTGTCTGGTTAAATGTTGGTGTGTTGATTTAGGTACTTGTACCTTTGTCATGTGCATTTCTCAACTACATGGATAATTGTGATGTGAAATAATTTGAAAAGACAAATGGGGTTTTCTTGTTTGTTTTGTTGAACACCGAATGGCAGAGACATGAAAAGTAAATGAGTTTTTTAGAATGTGTTTTGCACAAAACATACAATTAAGCAGTCAAAAGGGGTCTCACTTTGTTAAGTATACAAATACCAGTCTTCCACTGTGTTAGTGTTGGTTATTCATAGTTTCAGTAAAGGACACAATATCATTGGTTATGAAAAGTATAGTGCAAACGAGCTATTACATGCTCATTGCTTTTATATAAATAATTAGTCAATAAAGAGGCCTAGCTTAAGATGAAAGTCAACAGTAGATAAAAGATATGAATACTATGAGAGCTAACTACTGATATAGTGTTCTTATTTAGCCATGTGCTTACAAAATGTGAAGACAGTGTCAAGAATGTTGTGCATTTCATCTAGAAATCAAGAATGTGAATGATTTCCACAGAAGTCTGATCCTTAACTTTTGTGTTCATAGAAACATTTGTCCAATTCTATACTTGGAATACAATATAATCAACAATTCTTAGACAACTAATCAAACACTTTTGCTCAGTAAAATAACACAGAAGAAACCCAAAGACATCATCGATGCAATACAATTTTTAGTCAGTTTGGGCAAAAGTTCTGTCCAGACACATTACAATCTACCACACAAGTGAGTACCGGTACAAAAAGAAATGTCCAAATAGATAGTGGCTGGTAATGACGACATAGAGTTATACAAGGCTTTCTTCTTCTGTCTTCTGCCTCCTGCCATTCACATTGAAGGCCGATTCAAGACTAACACGGCCCCGTATTTCTAAATGGATCTTAAGACAGGCAGAGGGTGAATGTAGCGTAGGGTCAAATTATGCAAACCAAAACACATGCAAGTGACTTAGAATAAGACAAACAAGCAGAATAGTCCACTGTAACTACAATGTTGTGACAGAGACAAGTTTTTTATGACAGAGATAGTCCATCTACGACGACAGAGGCTTGGACAATTTGTAAGACAGGTTTGGGGCAGGACAGGGAAAGCTGTGTACATTAACACTTTGTATAAAAATAAAATGATAGAGAACTATCAGCACAAAATGTATTGCTTATTGGGGTGCCATGAATGACAGCAATATCTGCAATTACCGTCATTTATGAGCGAAAAGGAAAATAAATTACACAATATATGTAGAAATAGAGATCTTCACATATCTTCAACTAGGAAATAGTAACTTAGATTGTGTTATTTCTTCGTGCATGAGGCTGAAGCAGTATCTATGTTTATGTGAACATATAATAGCAGGTAAGATATCAGGACTAGGAAACGTCTGGGTTTTTTTAGTAGACATTAACTCTTATTCCTTTCTACTGGTTGGAGGGGAAACCAATACATGAAACATAGAGAAAGACAGACAAGTTGCTAAGCAAACAGTCCAATTTGACATGGGAAATTGAAGATATAAAGTGTCCAACAACCTAAGTAACAACACCACACCAAAGAAAGGAGCCATACAGCACTGAATACTAAAACATCCGATAAGAATACAGCAAGGTACTTGCTGACGAAAATTTGCAAAAAGTATACATTGAAGAATGTAAGAATACAAGAATATTGTAGCAGTAGTATGTGCCAAAGGTTGAGCATCCCAAAATTCTCTTCCATGAGCTTTACCTTGAGCATTTACCAACAGACTGAGGAGTCAGTCAATATCATGAACACTAAAGCTTCATTGATTGGATACTGAGCCTTTGTTTCAAAGTGAATCAATCTTCAGGATATGATGAGAACAACAACTTCAAATACAGTCCTCATAATAACTTGCTCACTGGACTGTATCACAACTAATAAGAATTCATAAAAATCACTTTTTGAATTCTGCTACTGCAAAGAAGACCAATAGTTGAATTCTTTCATGTCTTTTACTTTGAAAGGAACCTGAAGTCAATACAAAGGCCCTTGTGAAAGTATCTTACTTTCTCCTTCCGAACTTCCAGACAGTCTAGATACACAACGTTCACAGTTAAAATAAAACAACCTGCCCAATTAAGACAATAATCCAGAGTGAAAAAGTATCCCTGGACCACCCCAAAGACAAAAAGTGAATGAGAAAATAAAAAGTGAAAACAAATGAATAACATCAGCATCGCTGAAGTAATTCCAAAAAGTTGCAACACCATTCCACCCAGACTTCTCATGCCCATGCAAGAGATCTTTACATCAGTTCACATTGTTCATAAAAAAAAAGGAATGACAATATAATTTGAAGACCCAATCATAGACAATGGACAGGATTCATATGCAGCTAGAAAATACCACAAGACATAAGCATAAGATAAACTGACACTGACACAACAGGGGCAATAAAACAAATAATATTAATCATAAATTGAAAACATAATCAAAAAGACTTGGCTGTTGCAGAAACAAACAAGGAAATGGAAAAAAAAGAATCCGTACAAAGGGTGAGGATACATTTATCACATGACCCATCCTAGAACACAAGTGTCCCTGCCAGTCACAACACACTCTCTCTCTGTAATCTCTCACACAGGGTTTTCTTCCATCACCACTGCTGCACTGCGTCCGCCTGCTCTATGAACTTTGACAGAGGAAGACACAGCCATTCACTCACTCTCTCACTGCTCGGGAGGTTTGTTTGATGAGTTGCTCTGGTCTTGTGGGTTGCTCTGGTCTTGTGGGTTCTCCGGATCACCACCTGAAGAACACAGTCACAATCTGTATAGTGCAACACGAAGGCAGAGTTGCCTTTCCTAAACTACACGAGCTAAAAATTATCATTTTTTTAATCCATTATCATATTCATAAGCATGTCTGACCTATCCAACAAGAATTGTAATATGAGAGTTAAGTGCACAAAATATGTTCTGTGTTTCCTCTTGTTCACATGTAGTGAAGCTATGGATAAAATATTTGGTGAATGTAGAGTTGTTTAGGTCTGACTGAGACACTTGTTTCAAACCCATCACCTTGAAGACATACTTAAAGTACTTACTTCTATACTTAAGCCTAGTTAGATTGTATACACGACACATGAAAAAAAAAACCCAACATAAGCTCTTTTCAATTAGTATCCAACCCATCCTGAAGAAATTGGAAAAGTCTACACATAACATGTGTGATTACTCTCTATCCTTCCAGTGACACTGTGGCATATTTCCAGCATTAAGACTGCACATTCTTTACTGACAACTAAAATGACAGCACTGCCTTTTCTTCCACAAGGTATAATGAGGTATACATCAAGTCAAAACTACAGCTCCATCAATGAGATTAGATAGTTCCACCTACCCTGCCCTCTCATCTGCTCTCTTAAATGTTGCACCAGCTCAGGGTTGGCTTGTTGCATCTGTGAGGCCATCTGTTGGGATCTGACAACACACACACAAACCAGATTGATGAAGCATTTCATCTTTGTCTACACCAATGGAAAAACAATTAACATTACAAAAAAAAACAATGTAGAACAAACTTATCTTGTCAAACAGGAACAACATCATCACAAACTGACTATGATTTGCTGTCTTTTTTGTTGGTCAAATGTGTTGTTATATATACAACACCAAAACAATGCATTTTATAGACAATAAAGTTTTCTCTTATCTTAGGTGCTGTATTCATCACTGTAGGATCCATTGAACATGGATATGAGTAGGCCCACTGATGGTGAACTCCACTCTAACAAACAATCTTAAAGATAGGAAAAGATTTTCCTTGAGCTGATGTTTCATTCATATCAGTACTGGTACTGTGATATGTTAGTGTCTTCAGTCAAGGAAATAAACTAGGGTATTGGCAGCCTCCTGCTGAAATGTCTGGCAACTTACGCCTGTAGCAGAGATGAGAATCCTCCAGCTCCTCCTCCTCCTCCTCCTTCCTGTCCTCCCGCACCACTCACCAGGTTGGTCATCCTGGGGAAACACAAAACCAGGGTTTGAGTTTGACACCTCTGGCAGCACAGTTTAGTTTAGTAAAGTTTTACACCCCTAGTGACACAATTAGACCATGTAGATGCAGGGTCCCCACCAAATCCATGAATTCTTTTTCAAGACCCCAATTTGCGGCGAAAATAATGCCACCTAGCGTCAAAAATAATCCCCAAAAGTCTATTATCAATGACAAAATGCCAAGCTAAATTTTGCACATGCACATTTTGAAGTGTGGTCTTCAAACAACAGATTACAACTATTGCTATTATCACTTAATGACATCTTACCTCTTAACTAAATCATCAATGTCACTGATTGAACAGTGTAGACCTAGTAGTAAGGCTATTTTTCCAAACAAAACATGAACATTGTAGCCATTTCATTTTTCCCGACTTTCCGACCCATCGCAAAATTCCCAACTTTTTCCCGTTTTCCCGACCTGGTGGGGACCCTGTAGATGGTGGGGCCTACAATTTAACATTCATTTCCGATAAGACGGGGGTGGAAAGCCATGTTCAGAATGCCTTCATCGGGATTCGAACATGGGCCACCCGTTTAAGAGACCAAACTTGTTAACCAAACCATGTTAACCATTCGGCCACCTCACGGCCCAAACCAGGGTTGATTGAATGCTGTTGCACAGACAAAAGCATGATGTACAAGTCAAGTTGTCATCTCTTATTCTTGTCAGAAAATAACCAGCCTGTGACGGCAGGAGCGACACTGCATTCTTCACCCAACAAAACAAAAGGAAATGTAATAAAATAGGGCTAAATCAAAAAAATGAAATGAGAATGTAAATCTACCAGTATTACTTACATTGACTGAACTTGTGGGTTTGACATCAAAGTAGTTGCCTGTGGGAGAAAAGATTTGTCTTTGATAAAATAAACAAAATGATTTTGTCGCAAAAGTGCATTTCCAGGGAAATGGCTTGCTTGTCCAACAAAAGATACCAAATGTTTGTACATACTTTCATGTATACAATATCACATTATTTACTATAATGTATCACCTTGAGGAACCTTTGAACCCCAAGGAATCGAGGGTCATAAGTCAAGAAAGTCATGCATCCCTTTGCTGACCATTACAAAGTCATTCACAAATGTGTTTTGCCACTTGACGTTAAATTTGTAAATAAAGAAAGAGATGAAAGCCATTAGATAAATACTATGGAGCTTAGTGGCTAAGTTGTTTCAGGAAAGGAAGGGTTCAGAAACTTTTAAGCTGCCCTACAATAACAACCCACTGAGTGTAATGGATGATGCTACACGTTGTTTGCTAACAGGCACAAGGTATGAGCTATTTGCTCTTCAAGTGATCTAATAGACCTACGGAGCCTAGCTCTGCAAACTGGCAGGCCTTCAAATTGGCCCCTTGTTCATGTAATTGTGCAATGCAGTCACAAGACCCCTCCAGACCAGTTGAAGCTAGATAAACACGACAGTAGACAATAAACCGAAGCTTACCATGTTGACCAGCTGAGGATCATTGAAGAAAGAGCCGAGGTCCATGTTGCCCATGGCTCCACCAAGACCTCCTGGACCACCAGCTGGTCCTGCATTGAAGCCAGCCTGGAACGGAAATCACACATTCTGCTATAACATCAACAGAAGTGTATCAGGAAATGTTATACACAATACTATAATAACAACAGTATTCATACTGGTTCCAGGACATTTCACAACAAATTCAGTTGAACTGACAAGATTGTGTGTAAAACTAAATACAAACAACTTCAGAGAGTGAGAGCAGTGGCACAGTAAGAACGACATCTAGAAGTCAATTAGAAATAAAAGCTACATAAATGTCTTTCTACAAAATCCAGCCTTTTAAAACTGTTATCAATAAGGATCAAAACAGGGATGTGAATATGATGGAAGACCATGAATATAAACATAGGCAATCCCTTGTATGGGTCCAAAACTATCTATTTGGTATGCTTCACTAAATCCGATTTGCACTGGTAAAAATCTGATTTTATACTTAATCTTTACATCCACGTCAATAGCTGTATGAACTTCTAACACTTGCATCAATACCTAAACAATAGGCCCTACCTATGATATAAAAGTTAAGTTTGTCAAAAACCAAGCAGAACAGACCTGCATTGCAGCATCTTTCAGTTTTTGCTCAGAAATTTCCAAGTTGTTCTGGTAGCTTTGGTTGTCTGGGTCTAACTCCAGGGCTTTTCTGTAGCACTCATAGGCAGTCTGATGATCATCTAAGGCAGTGTAAGCAATTCTGTGTACAAAGACAACAACAAGGGTCTTAGAATGAACACAAGAACAAATCACAAATCCAAGCTACAGATCGCGTGTCACCATCGTCATTTTCGATGTTCGCTGTCACACACACACATTTGTCGTATCCAAAGTATGGTGTATTGTTAGACACATTTTTATATTATATAAATCTTACCCAGGAATCACTTTTCTGCACAACATTGGTTGCTGACAGTTGATTTATATTTTAACTATTAACAGCCTATAATCTCTGACACGAATATGCAATGATCTTTGAAAAATCAGATCATTTTTTTTTCCATTCAAAATGAAACGTATGGCACAATACATTACCCCATGC
This sequence comes from Gastropteron pacificum, assembly GCA_031471215.1. Lineage (NCBI taxonomy): Eukaryota > Metazoa > Mollusca > Gastropoda > Cephalaspidea > Gastropteridae > Gastropteron > Gastropteron pacificum. The sequence goes on along the minus strand of JAUELK010083694.1, from coordinate 3,858 downwards.
GACCATAAGCCTTGCTGTAGCTGGTGTCAATAGCAAGTGCTCTGTTACAGTCTTCAATGGCTTGGTGGTGTTTGTTAAGTTTGCTGTAAGCAGCAGCTCTGAAATTTAAAAGCAAAATATGTTGAGAAAAGGCATTCTCTTGTCACATTATACACACACACAAAGCAATGCAGGCAGCCAGTCTTTCAAATAATATGACAACTTTCTCTTGAGTTAGCTTGGTATGAAACTGACTTTCTATCAGAGTTGTCAACCTCTGGAGAATGAAATCAGTAGTTTCTCACCTAATTTTCAGTAGTTTTTAAGACATTTTCAGTAGTAACTGCGTGGACAGTCAAACCATCCTGTTTGATCAATGTGAAATGCTGCACAATTATTATTATTATAGACCAAAATAAGGAGGGAATTTTCACTCAAGTAAAAATCATTGGTTTCATCAAGATCAACCTTTGAAGTAGTACGACTAATTCAAGACAAACAAATACAAACAATGACTTGAAGACACATGTAGCCCCCTCTCTCCCATTATATTGATTCAAAACTATCATGTAGGCCTACCTGTTGCAAAAGTAAACAGCGTTCCGTGCATCCATACGAATGGCCTGTGAGTAGCTCTCCAGTGCATCGGAGTACTTTTCTGCCTTCATGTAGTCATTGCCTAATCACGACATGACAAATAATAAAGAAATAAGTAAGAAAGTGAGAAGTAAGAAATACATGGTTATAATGTTCTCCTTTATTAAGATTATATCTTATCTTCATCTAAGCACAAGATGTTTTATAATATAAACTATCATTGATAATCTCATGCCTATAGGGTCCCTTTGACTTTGACAAATTTATAATAAAAGCTTATACACACATGTGTATTGATAAACTGGAAGGCCTACTATATACCAATGTCACAGTTCACATATGGATACACACAAACATGACTCACACTGCATGAAGTTATCAGAGATGGCTACCAAGTAAGGAAGAAATTGAGCATGATTGTTTAAACAACAGACAACAAAAAGGTGTGTGGAGGAAGTTGATGATCAATTCATAGATTAAATCTGCTTTAATCTACCTTTATTCTTTAATCCCTCTGCCTCTTCCTTTTGCTGTGGCGTTGCTTCATGCAGGGACAAGGCTGACAAATCAGTCTCTGTCTGGAAAAGTGCAAAACACATTTATTTATAAACAAAGCTTAAAACCATAAGAACATTTTACATTGTTACTATGGAAATCTGTGGAGATCAATTAAATCATAGAAGGAACAACACTACATATTCAACTAAAGTGTGACATAAATGCACTCTTTCACTCTTAAAAAGATATGAGTAAAAAGCATTTATCAAGCATTATATCAAGTTAGGTAAAATGTATATATAATATAGAGTAATATACATATATATGAGAAAATAAACCCACCTCTGCAAGCTGTGAATTGAAAATGTCAAGTAAATTTTGTGGTACTGAAAGCTGTTGGACGTTTTCTTCACTACTGGTGTTCACATTGTACACTTGCTCTAGACATTGAATGGCAACTGTGGATGATATAAAAATGAAAATGATGAACAATAAGGCAATAAATCTCAATTTAGTTAAACAAAAAAGACTGTGTCTAAAATCACCAGTTTCAATTTAAAGGAAGTTAGAACATGATTCCCTCAGAACAGATTTTTGCACTGGAACGTACAGTTCTTCTCCCAGGAAGATGAGGAATGATGAGTAACCTTCTTAAGCAAAGGTGTGAATGACTTTAGTCTATTCTACAAACTCATCCTTTCTATTCTACACTCAATTCAAATACAGAGATATATGTTTAACTGCAAAACAAATTTGATGCCAGTTGCACAGAATAACTTACCCTCCAAGCTTTCCACTGATTCATCATCCAACTGACCGGATGTCTTTTGATCACCAAGGAACTTCAGTATCGAAAACACAAGTTTTCGGACGTCAGCCATATCTGTTGCTGATGATTACACAACTTTGGTTGCTTGACAGCAAATCAAAGATTAGTCCGATTCACTAATGAAAAATTCGATGACACCAACAAATTGGTTTGGTGGGATCTCGCTGTCTGTCGTCTGCTGAAATAAAGATGAAATCATCATTTGTAAACAGTTGATCAATCAGATTTAATACTGAACCAAGTCTTTCTAGCCAAAATCCTTTTATAGCTTAATTTCAGTTTGAACACATTATATTATTATAATGATGGCTTTCATTTCCCATGGGTGTGTGTGTGTGAGTGACAGACTAAAGACAGGGCTGGGAGAGGGTACCCGGGAAGATGTCCGGGCACCCGGGTAATGGCCTCAAAGTCGGGTACCTGGGTAACGGGTACCCGGGTAACTAATACTTAGATCTAGTAAAGTATCATATATGAATTTGAGCATAAAATTACATAGGCCTAGATCAAATGGTTTCTTTGTCCAAAAAAAAGAAGAGTGTATTTTATACACTAGATCTAGTGTGTTTTCTTCATTTCACAATGTTTGCATTAGATAATAAGAGCTTGGCCCTTGTCACTTGTCTTGATTTGCCCATTCTGACGGAATCACACGAAACACTTAACGGACGAATTGTGGGTACGCTAGCAGTCAGTCAGCGGCGCAACGCACTGCATTCTTGCAGAGAAAAGTTCATTTTGTCTCTGTGTTTGATAACAAAGGTACAAAATCAAATGGCCCTCACACACACATACACAATAACAAAGGGGGAAAGCACACTAGAGCTGGGTCGGGACACCACGGCCAGCTAAGCATTAGATCTCAAACAAGAAGAAGAAGTCTGTCTAGGACCTAGAGCCTAATCTACAACTAGATTCTAGAATCAAGATCTAAATAGCATAATTCTTGGATCTTAACTCTCGATTCAGATCTGTCACTGTCACTAACAGTAACAGTACAGAAGTGAAATCAATCAGCAGCAGAGAAGAAGAGAGACGAAACCCCGTAACTCAGTTGCCCTATCTAATGAAATGATTGCATGCCATAGACTCTAGCTATGACTCTGTGGTGCGCTTCTGAAATCTCCCTTTGGTTAGATTTAGATTAGACCTCCACAGAAAAGTAAACCTACATTAAGTCCTGAGCATCTGGTTGGTGCATCAACTAAATCAAAATCAGCTCTTGATGCCGGTTTCAGCTACTGTCAGTGTCAGTCGTCAGTCGTCAGTGGCAGTGAGTGAGTGGCATGTGCTAGATGGGCATATCGTACAGAGAAACATCGATTATATTTTGTTTATATACTTTGTACTGCGGATGTTGAGCACAGCACTGGAGAGAAGCATGTCGTTCTGACTAAAGAAGTCGATGTAACAAAGGATGCATTTTGCTCTATCTTTTTTGTTTAATCAAAATGTTTTCTCTAGTTATTTGCTATGATCATTTAACATTTTAGGGTAGGTATCGATATTAATGTATTTTGATAATAATCTGGTATTGTAAAACGAATAAATGATGTCTTCCGTTTTGAAGGAGAAAAAAAGAAGAAGGAAAATGATTTTGTACAAGAAGAGTCCCTTTCTCTCTTAGCTTATTATATACTTTGGGACTTGCGGATGGGGCTAGTAGAATTAATCGCCTATGATTGGTCAGTAATTGTCGATCGTAGATGTACATGTAGGTGCCATGTACTGTACCTTCCTTGATTAATGGGCCTATTAAGAAATGTAGAGGATGTACTGAAAAGAATTGAAGCTCAGTGGATAGAGTAGTTCAGAGAAAGTAGTAGTAAGTAGTAGTAGTAGCAGTAGTAGTAGTAGTAGGGACTAAAGAGATAAGAAAATAATAATGAAGGGCATTTGTATAGCGTCCATCCCCACTACATGGGCTCTAGGCGCTCCATACACAAACTAACATA
>JAUELK010083473.1:0-12422 GCA_031471215.1 Gastropteron pacificum | reverse complement strand
GGGTTCGATCCCCGGCCGTGCCGACTCGATTTGGATTTGAGAGTATTTTCTTATCCACTTCCAGGTGTACTCTTGGAAAAGATACTTTGTCACGACTTTCTCACCTCACCCAGGTGTAAAATGGGTAACTGACTATAGACAGTGAAAGATATTGTCAGAATGTTGGTATGTGCGCCGGCAGCACTACGTGCCGACCAGGCAGGACTATCAGTATGCCTCCCAGAAGGTTGAGATGGCTCTGGTATGAAACAGGTCTGTCTGGGTTATAATATGCTGTAAAGCGCTTTGAGCTCAAAGAGAAAAACGCTATATAAATCGGCTATTATTATTATTCTTTAAGAAACATCTATGAGTTTGGTTTGATGATTGTTGACAATTTACATATGTTTTGTAGAATAACAAAGATGTTCCAGTACAAATGTTGGATGTTTCATGTTGGTGGTCAAAATGTTAGTTAGATCTAGCTGGAAGGCTCTGTTTACACTTGATCTGTTTGATGGCTTCTGTGATTGGAACCAACTTACCTGTTTTGTAAATGACATGAATTCTTGTCACAGATATATTTGCATCCTTAAAGTTAAAGGCTGCTCTTTCTTAATTTAACGTTAATAATAAGTTTGGTACCAGAGTCAAAACGTCTACAAGTACAAGTAATTTTCTCTTTGATCATTTGATTTGATGGAGTCAGTGTTTGGGATTATTCCTTCAAGTATACATTGTGTTTGATGAGTTTATTTGTTGTGACACTGGCAATTCCATAAAAAAAATATACATATTTGTTTTACATCATTGCCCATTGACATGGCTTATAATTAGAGCATTTCAGAAATTTGCCACAAATAGGTAGATAGTAGAAACATTTTGTTAGAAAGTTTATGTAAGAATGGAATGGGCAGCACCAAGATCATTTTTTTAGACTGAGCATGTCAATGATGTAATACAATACACATATATACATGCTATTTGCTTTCATGATCTGAATACATGAAAAAGTAACAACATTTTTGTGAGTGAATCAGTGTTTATTCAAAAATATATGTATATATATTTACTCGGCATGTATGTCACTGTAGTTTTGTTTGGTTCTTTGGGTTTTTTTAAGGGGCAATTTGTTTTTCATTTTGCTATTGACAAGAAATTCGATCGACATTATAAACAGAACTATTTTTGTTTTCTTTTGATTTTGACTACAATATTTTTTTTCAAGAACAATCTTGTAGTTTTGTAGATTAATGGACGGATATCGCTTTGTTTCCTCATTGCTGATATTTGTCCTCTCATGAAACTACAGTATTATTACTATTGGTGCCATTTCCTTCTCTGCTGTGTTGATCAAGTGAAACGAAGCATTTAATTGAACCAGAATCTCCACTGCCAAAAGTTATATCTGAATGTTGTGTGTACAAGTCAAAGCAATATTGCTGAGGATCAAAATGCTGCTGCGTGCGTGAAGTGGATCATGACATAATTATAATGGAAGTACCAAATAAAGTAGTGTTTCAATCAATCAAGAAAATGGAATATCTTTTTTGTTTGTTTGTTTGTTGTTTTGTCTTTTTTCTTATCTTTGGAAGTAACTAATAAAGTAGTGTTTCAATCAATCAAGAAAATGGAATATCTTTTTTGTTTGTTAGTTAGTTTGTTTGTTTTGTCTGTTTTCTTATCTACTAAAAGGTGTCAAGTTGCCAATTCTTCAGTTTGCAAGAATTTAAACTTTTTGAAGGAGTATTGTTACTTTATGACAACCCACTACATGTATTATTACCCGAAATTGGAAAACATTGTCAACCTCTCATAAAATACAGTAACAGTAACAGTATCATTTGTTTATTTCGCTTTCACACATTTCCTCAATAGAGCTCAATACAGTACAATTTAGTGCGCTAAAACATGCATGTAGTAAACAGTTTTTCTTTAAAATGTGGTACAATACAGTACAAAGAATAGTAGCGTGTCTTTAGACCAGGCTGGCTGTGTGGGAGGAAGCTGATAGATCTATGTAAGAAAGGAAGGAAGCTTAGTTTGTCGTGTCTTTTCCTCCGTGGTCGTTTGTTTTTCTGGTGGTGAAGTTGTCAGAGCGTTGGCCTCACAAGTCGAAGGTCCGGGGTTTGATCCGATTCGATTTGGATTTGAGAGTATTTTCTTATACACCACCAGGTGTACTCTTGGAAAAGGTACTTGGGAGGAAGCTGATATGTGTATGTAAGAAAGGAAGCTTAGTTTGTCGTGTCTTTACTATGATTGTACACTGATGATATTGTGAACAATACATACACACAATGATGAGACGAGTAGTTTTGATGTTTCCTTGCCTTTGTTTGTCAGTGGTCAGTGTAAGTGTAAGCATACTAGTACTACTACATGTTAATGTTGTCAGTGATATAATCTTATATAATAGTGTTGCCATTGCATCATTCTTGTCACATCTCTCTCATTCTCATCAGTGTCATTGTGTCTGTCTAAAATAACTACATGCATAACTTACTACAACTATTATAACTGTAACCAACTTTAAGTGGGCATTGTACCATTGTTTGACAATCTTATCGTCATTCTTAGGCCTGCTCATAATTATCAGCAGTGTCAGCCAATAGTCTCACCCCCGCATTGACAGTGTTGAAATTACAGTATCCAGTCCCCCAAAAGATCTTTTCATTCTTTGATTCCATTGGATCCCTATGGACATAAAACATATATATATATACTCAGTCCCCTTTGTAATTTTTGTTTGTTTCCTTCCCAGCCCAATGTACCTTTTTCTGTCCATCCTTCTCTGTCTTTATACTTCTGTTTATCATGTTTGAAGTTATGTTGTACATTGTTGTATTCTTGAGCATAATTTGATTGATACACCGCACTATTCACTATGTTACAATTACATTGTCAAACCTTACAATTCTATGTGTACTGTACAACATAGTATTAGTAGTGTAAGAACTATAATATTAACATCACTATCATCAGTACTATCACTCATTTTCAACCTTTACAGTTTTCTCTATCTATAAATACTGTGTCTTTACCATAGTCATTTGACTATAAGCATAAGTAACAAAGTCGTAAGGTTTTGTTCTTTAACACTTTACACTTGAAAGAGAGTATTTTGTGTGTGTTGTATCAGGGAAACATTTGAATAAAGGTAAAGGCAGGCGTTAATTCCCCTTGCAGGACGTTGCCTCTTGAACCCTCCTGCGATACAGCACTCTCAGATACATATTGACAAATTTATGCTTTTGTCTTGTTTTCGTATTGTCCTCCTATGTGCTGTTTAGATGTTGGTAGGTGGCGCTGTGTCTTGGTGCTATGCGAAAGTAGCCAGCTGTCCTGTCTGTACTTTGAAGGGTCTTTGGTGTACCCACTTCTACAGTTAGAGATCTGCATATCAAATGATCATGATGTAAGTCTGTACAATGTATTTATTACACAGCTTTGTAAAAGGTACAACACACATCATATTTTACTTTGTTAGTTTTAGGCCCGGGCAAACTCGACATATTCAATCCTCGTAAGCCTCGAGGATGGAAACCAGCAAAACTCGACTACTCGAGTTCGAGTTTCTATTGAGCACATCTTATTACTATTAGTATTAGCGTGATATTTTCCTTGCCATCAAAGCTAGAATGTCCCAAAAGGCACCATCGTCAAGCCCATGCTTTCCCCTACCATCGGGTATAACATTTGCCCCCATTTGTACCAAGGCTCACCCTTGAAGTACTGTCTTTTGAATGTCAAGTGGAAACTCCTCAGAGTAGCGTTTTCGAGGATCGAGGAACAACTCGACTTGTCAAGGATTAGGTGAAATTCTAAACCTTTGAGGATCACACTCGAGTTTGCCCAGGCCTAGTTAATTTATGGTTTTACATGTAGTAAGCTCACAGACCACTACTACTACTGTTGCAGAGATCTGCATTTTCAAAAAAAATTATGTAATTCAATATTATTACATTTGTATTTACTCACGTCATTTTAAATTCATACAGAATTGATACTAATTATACTAATGGATGGCTAGGATATTGATATACCAGTACAAACAATATATAGATCTATATACATGTATTTCATACCTTATTGTTCATTCTATGTATGCATGTTTCATTTATTTATTTTTTTAGACATGTATCCATTTCATATCATTTAGTTTCCCATGCTCATCATGGAGTTCAGAGCTGATACTGATAGCATTTTGTTTTATTTCTTATTTTCATTGATCTATGAGTATGACCTGTAATATTTATCATACATTTGTTTGTATAGCCTAGCAACTAGCAAAGCACTTGTATGTGAATCTGTGTACGTATATGTCATTGTGTACCAAAACGCTTCTTAATAAAGGCTTTACTTATTAGCATTTAGCATTTGTGTTTTGTTCTTTGTATCTGTATGGAATTGATGTTAACATTTTAAGCCTCCTTTTTTTTCTGTTCATAAGGTGTGCACAGGACAAAACCCGATTTAGGGATCCTTGTCAATCCGTACCGATAGGTACAAGAATTCTCCTATAAAGTTTGACTAAACGCACACAGATAAAACCTACTATCAGTCAAGATCGCTACGCATAGGGCGCACCTAATTTATAGGTACATGTATTGAGAAACAATTCCTATCAGTCCCGAATCACCGCCAGGGGCACCCATCACACACAATCGCTCAGTCACCGGCGGCGTTTTGTCATGTGACGTCATGCGGCTGGACTAGTTAAGTTTTAAATGACCAATTTTCAAAGCAGGCGTCCTTCGTAGAAAAAAATAAACATTTTTTAAATCAGCATTCTTCAATTTAGGCAAGATCCGAGCAGAATTTGCTATTTCTCAATAGTAGAGAAAATAAAAATTAAGATTGCTAGAAATAGCTTACTAGGTCATTCACGTTGGTGAGCCCGGCGCAACATTTTTTTAATACTTTTATTTAGTGATCCTTTCTGTGCCCCCTAGATGAGAAAGGTTCCTTGCTACACGTACTTATTTTAAGTACACTTGTTTTCTGGTTTTGTCCTGTGCTCGCCTATAGGGTACGTATATATAGTTATGGCTGCATGGGGGTTATTCACGCTGGAAAAGCCGTGGTTCATCACGGGCCAAGTTTAGTGTACAAACACAACCATGGTACAGCTTCAGACCCAGTGCATGATGAACCACCAAGTAAAGAGATTTCATTTCTGAACACAAATGAATCTGTACATTTGACTATGTACAGTTTGAAGGTAAAATCCAAATTGAACATGGTACTGGTAAGGTGCAACTTTCCGTTTCAGAACCCAATTTTGCCTGAGGAACGGCTGGTTTTGAACCTTGAGGTAAACATACCGTATACATGAACTTTCTCATGATATTCAACACGGTATCATGGGCGATATCAGCAATATCGAAATCGATATTTTTTCACTTGAAATATCAATATTTTTCGATGTGAAATTTCATGTCGATATATCGGCTGATTTTCACTTTTACTTTTAGCCTATAACTTAACTAGGTAGGAAGAGAAAAGTGCACAACTAAACTGGTTTTCTTGCCAAATTCTATCCAAGTGTTCATTCTTGGATGTCTGCAAAATTGTCCTGAAAATGTGCATTTTTCCGAAATTTGTTTCTAAATTTATTTAATTTCCCATTTTCATTGGAAAAAAGGTGATTTTACCAAATATCGAAATTTCTCTGCTTCGATACGATATCAATATTTTAAAAATATCGATATGCCCACCACTAGTGCACATAAAACTCATTTGAAGCATTTTCCCTGATCTCTCTTTACCCCATTGTAGCTAATCTTGAAAGACAATCGCATCACTCGTAATTCACTACACAATCTTGAGCAAGACTCGTCAAGAACTAAAATTTGTTCCTGGTAACTTTTCCTACCAGGCGGCACATAAGCAGCACGTCCAGAGACCTGCTCTGTGTCAAAAAAGGTTACAAGTACTTTCATTAGTCTCATTTATACCAAAGAAGGTTTGGTTGTAATTTGTGTGGATCCCTGATAGGTGTACCTGTATTTTTTATGACAAATGAGGCACAGTGTTATCTTGTGTGCTCTCCAAGTGATCATGGTTCTCATTCTCAGATAACTTACAGTAGGCCTTCAATCTGTGTTATTAATGAAGTGTACCTACTTTGATTTTCAGCAATACACGTAGGAACACATTCAAATGTAAAGAATAAGAGAAGACAGAAAATTAAACAGACAAACTTTATTGAGTAAACCATTAAAAATTCTAAAGATCATCAAAAATTAAAATTCTTATTCAAATGAAACTTCCACACCCACTGACATATTCTTTTCACTATCATTCAAGCAATCAAATCTTTTAAAAAATGCTTGCCCATAATTGGACATTAAAATGGTACATTGCATCAATAATTGTTTCTGGCATGATAAATGAGTGAACTACATGTACATAGCAAATATATACATACAAAAGAGGACATGGAAATATGGACACCTTAGTTTTATATACTGAAAGCCAAAAAAGAAAATGTAATTAAATTATAATGCAATTGTTGTACTAATTCAAAGAAGCTGTAACAGGGGAGACTGATGATCTGATGTACAAGCAAGTATAAAACTATTGTCTTTTTATTAACTATTAAACATTTACTGTTATTTTTTCATGTATTATTATTACTACACAAACTAGGTTTACTACAACTACAAGAAAAGACGCAACAAACAAATGGAGGAACAAGACAAGCACAACACTCGGAGAGCAGAGTCCGTGATGGACTGATAGGAAGGAATGATAAATGGATAGCTTTATGATGTATGATATGAAGGGCTACTGAATTGAGGATGTTGAGAACAATCCAGTGGACCGAAGAGATGGATCAATCATATTACAAAATATATACAGTCATTTGTGAGTATGCAAGCTTAGCCTTTGCTTTGTACAGTGATAGGCATGAATTTGAACACAAGTTTTGACCTCTATATTTACACTCGTGTCTGATATACAACACTTTGCAGGGTTTATAATTACTTTTGACTCTTTATAGTACAAGCAGTTAACATGTGAAATATACAAAACTTTCGCTCTCAGAAGTTATTTCCAGTGTAGAATGGTTTCAAAACAATCGAGGAGATGAAATAAGAATTTGGAAAAATTTTTGTAAAGGTCAGTGCCAAAGAAGTAGAAAGGATGAAAGAAAACAGAAGTGTTTTTTTTAAGAATCTTGCACCAGTCACATTTAGTATTCACACACAAAAACACATTCACAAGAACACTAACTTTAAACGGCACGGTTGATGGGAGAGGAAGAGTGAGGGCTTGTTTTTAAAATAGATTTGAGTAAAATTGTATAACTTCTTAAAATTGAATCTTTAGCCTGAAAAATGGAGACCAAATTCTTTTCATTTCAATGTTGAATATGATCTTAAAACAATGCTCGAAATAAGAATGTATACAGTTCCTAAGACAAATTTGTAAAGACTACGCACTATGTAGTAGAGTGTACAAGCTCCATGGTGGTTAAAAAAAGCTTCAAGATGATAGTAGAGATAAAAGAACACCTCCCAACCAACCCTCCCTTCTCATGGCCCGGCTAGTTCTGGCGTTGCGTAGGTCACAACAGGTCCTCCGTGGGCAGGGGAGCGATCTTGGCAACTTCGTGAAAGACACTGAGGGGGAAGGGCAAGACAAATACTATCAGTCAACATTTTCTCTACACATTATCCTTTATACTTTATGTTAAAATGCATACATAGGAAGACGTAGATCTGCAAATACAATTACAAATTAGGAAATTTTTCTTTTTACTGTAAATGGTGGCACTGCAAGGAATGTGGAAGAGAAAAAGGTTTTATACGATAGTATTTCAATAACAAAATGTATCTTTTAAATAATCATAACACTTGTCTCAATCCAAATTTATTTATTTTTTTGCTTTGTGACCATTGCTTGGGAGTATAAAAAGATTTAGTGGACATGCATCGAAATAAAAATGTTCAACCTATATTGTTCAAGTCAAAGGCCAAAGAGCCATTTCTCTGTCACTATGAGACCCAACTGTGGTGGAAAGCACTAATTTAAGAAGTGCTTTTTCTGACAGTTTTCTACAAGTAGGCAAATACTGACTACGTCAAGCCAAATCTAGTTACAAAATGCCTGTGTATCTGTTCACACATCTACTAGACCCACGCCTCCTCTCTCTATATATATAAAATTGTCATCACTTACATGTGGGAGTATTTTCCCCTGATGGCAGACAGTTGGGCCACAGGTGCAGCTCTCAGCATGGCATTCAGCTGCACGATGGGGCGCTTCATCTCAACCATGGTGTAGCCACACGACTTCACTACATCACCCTCCTGGAGAAGACAACACAGAGAGATAGTTTTACTATATGATGAACAAATATCACTTGTCAATCTTTGTGTGTGTCCTTCCATGTTCTAACTTTGTACGGACTTTTACATACGGCCTCCCATCACGCTCCTCGAGAAGAAATTATGCAGAAAGTCTCATCATACTGGTCAATATCACTTCTAACAAAGTATACATTCACCTCTGTCCTTTGATTACAGACAGATCAAAAGCGTGCAGCCAAGAGGCCACAAACTTGGTCTGATGATGTTATTCAAGAAACTATGTATTTAATCTACCAAGACATCAAGTATAACCCACCGAGATTGTGAGCTAGGATTTATGATTTAGATCTCACTTTAATTCAATAAAATAGGATGCTTAAAAACTAACTTTCTAATTCACAAAAATGTGGCTATGGCCCAGAATAAAAATATTCCACGGTCCTCACCCAAGTCCCTTCTTTCTTCATCTTCATGGCAATGTAGAGAGAGGCTGCGGCCATCAAGGAGTCCCTCTCTGTAAGGAACTCGTGCTGCATCAGAGACATCTCCAGGATGAAGCGGGCCAGAGTCAGCGTCTCCATGCTCAGTTGGGCCACCTACAGGGCATGTGTGCTGACATTAGTTCATCTGATTGAATGGCTAACTAAGAGCAGCTCAATCATCTGATCAGCACAACATAACAATAAGAAGAGTCCAAAAGCAGTTGAATTAGCCATCTCTTTGATTATCAAGAGAGTAAATCATTAGTCATCTATTCAATAGCCAAGTGAGCTAAACGCTGTTCTGCCATACAAATTTAACAAAAAAAGCTAAAAACACTGTATTCATCTAATTTATAAGTCCAAATATCATGATAGAGCCAAATGCAGTTATCAAACCATCAAGGGAGCAATGAAATGCAGTTGACAACCTGTTCTGTAAAACAATGAAAAAATTTCCGTAAAAAAAAAAAAACTTTAAAAAGATTCAATGCTACACTTCAGATCCCCACCTTGGCATATCTACGCAGGAATCTGTACGAGATAGGAATGCCCAGGTCGAAGTCCACAGTGCGCAGGATTTCCATCTCCATCTCAATGAACTCTTCTCTGTTGAAGGCGTTGTCACACACATAGGTGAAGTCTTCTATCAAAGGGGGGCATCGCTCCTGAAGACAATGGGACAGTATAAATATCTGTTAAACATGTCTACATTGGTGGTATACATGATATGAACACCACAAAGTATGAATGAGAAAGAAGCTTTCTGCAATGGCCTCATTTCTATGGGAAGATTTGACAACTAAAATGCAAGTCGCCCATGGGTGATCCAGACAGATCTGAATACTGAAAATGATAAGACCATAACAACTGAATACAGAACATTTTAACAACACTCATAAAACCACCACAGGATGGGAAGACAACACACAAAGAAAAACAACTTTAGTTCAAATTTGCAAGTAACGAAAGAGTTTTCCAAAGGGTGTGGCTCACATCAAACTTTGAGGCAATGAACACGGAGGCTGCCCCAATCAGTTGCAGGGCTTCCTTGTCTGCTTTCACTCGAGACAGGTAGGTGTCACTTAGCTTCACAGCCAAGTACAGAGTCTCATGGTTGAGCTCAAAGTTCTCCTGGATCTCCACCAGCCAGTCCACTAGGATAGAACGCATGTTGGATGTGATGCGGCATCCAGGACGCTGCAAGTACTGGGGCATCTCAAACATGCGCTGAAAGAGACAAAGGGACAGTGTAGAAAAAACAAAAACAATTTCTATGTAAATAAGTTATGAAATGTCTGAAATCTACTTACAAGAAAGAAGCAACAAGCGCAGAATGCAGTAGCTTGAATACCTTTGTCTTTTCACTGGCAAGGGTTAACACGCCGACAGGTGACAGTGGTGTAACCGTGTCTTACTAAGCTTGTTGATTAAACCCATCTTTGAAAAGAAAAAAGAAATATATGCTTAAACAAGAGAAAGGAAAATAAGTCTTACGTGATTTCCATGTCACCAACCAATCTAGTTGTTTTTATTTTAATGTGACGTAGCAGATAGGGATCTATAATCAGCACAAAATGTACATTCATATGAAACCACTGCAAACCTCTCTGCGTTTGTAGTAGTCAAAGATCCCTTGTGCGTAAAGGCCAACATTGAAGACATCATGGTAATTCTCCTTGTCTATGGCCAGAAGAGACTTGTCTTCCTCAGGTACAGACTCCTCCTGAACATAATTACAACGTATTTTAAAAGTGAGAACAAAAAAGGCAAAAGATTATATGATTGTATATAGATTTATATAGTTTTTTAAAAACCCAATGACAATGGTAAAAATTGTATTATAATTTCAGATTATTTTCACCTGGGGAGTTTTGAAAAAAAATAATTTAGTAAGGTAAACCATGATATTTGTCTACCCATTAACTTAAAATGTAAATTTTCTAAATGTTATAAAATATCTTGATCTGAAAATCTTTGTCAGCAAAAATTATTGCTTCAATTAGAAAACTATTAGATCTAATATTCATGAAACTTACAACAAAGGAGAAATCCTCTTCAATTCTGTCTTCAGGAACTCTGAAGACACAAATTGTTTTCATGTAAATAAAAGCAAAAGAATCAATCTCAAAAGTAAATCATAGGCATGCTTAAATGAAGGCAGGATCAATACAGCAGTTTTAGACCGGACCAGGTAATAAAATGGGCATTAAAAAAACTAGCCTTCTCAGATGAAAAGACCAAACAAGCTTTGAGCTTGAATGTACAGCAAAGAAAAAAAATGAATACCCTATTCTTTCTGTTAAAGTTAAAGACACTTTATTCTCACCCCGCTGCCAAATTTCTCTCTGCTTGTGAGGGCAACTCCTCCTGAGAGGAGAGCAGACTGGCTTCTGAGGTACTGCTACTGCTGCTGACATTCTGGGAAGGTTTGGTTCCAAGAACAGACTTGGAAGATTTCTTCACTGGCTCTTTCTTTTTGGCCAGCGGCCTAGTTAGAGGCTTCACTCCAGGCTTGATAGCAATGGGAATGCCTTTCCCATCAAGATGCTTTTCCTTGTTTGCCTGTGTTCAGGGAAGCAAGAAGCTGTATAATAAGAAACCATGTAACTTCACTGTGTAACAAATACATTTTAAAAATGGAGTAGGTAAAGATTTTACATCTAAATCTAAAGTGTAATTCTCTTGATTTGAATCATTCTTTAAAACAGAATTAAAAAGCGTAGATCAGATCTGGTCTAGAAGAGTAGATCTAGTAAAACAAAAAAGGGAACTTACATTGGTGATGTCGCCAAAAGCAGCTCGTTTTTGGCCAGGAACAATTTTTTTCAGCTTTGCAACTCCAATCTTGCTGGGTCCAGCTTTGACTGGACCAACAACTTTAACTGGGCCAGCATCAGCCTGTGGAAAAAGACATCAAACTTTAAATGCACTACATTCTATCTTAAAATGGCTTGAAAAATAGACTACGGGTTATGGATTGAAAAGATCTCGATTCTAGATCTAGAGATCTATCTACCTCACAAATATAAATTATATAATTACCACCTCCCCCTCACCAATCATAATAATATAAATATCTGTAACTGTCAAGAGGCTGCAGTCGTAATTGGAAGAAGAAGAATAGTAATAGAATCTAGATCTAGATTTCTAGATGAAAAGGTTCTACTGGACCTGACTACTAACACTAACAGTTCAGTAACAACACTAACAGTTCAATGAGTTCGGGAGACAATAACTATAAAACACAAGAGACGAATCATAATCATATCAATTGGCCTGCCTAGCCTCCCAATTTCCATTCGGAAAGTCTATAGAAATTTAGATCTATCTAGATCTCTAATCTAGATTAGCCTAGATGACGTGTAAAAGCAAGGAAGGAAAGAGGAGAGAGACAAAGCAAAAGACGGACATGACAGGCTACATGAACTCATTTCACCTTCTTTGGCCGCACGCCACGTTGAAGTTGAGGGTCGACATTTTCGGAAACCTTTTTGCGGGTCAACATCTTTACTGTTATGTGGGCTTTGGTTGGAAAATGAAAGGGCGTTCTCACTGAAGGTTTCTCCTTTTAGTGAAAATGCAATCGATGTGATAATGAATTAGCACTGAACATTGTTTTCATCGAATGCCCTGAAGCGTT